>JAECUM010002813.1:0-98193 GCA_016617855.1 Megalonaias nervosa
TCCTTTTGGCCATAAACTGAATGGTCGTTCCTTTTGGATCATAATGATATTCGAGTGTTTCAATAATTTTTGTTCGACAATATAAAAGATAAAGATAAAATAAAATTGTATGTATGTATGTATGTATGTATGTATGTGATTTAACGCCACATCAGCACAATCGCGGTTATAAAATGCCAAGATAGCTTATGGGTCCATAAACAGGCAGACGATACAAATATAATGGCCAAAAATGGCAAGATATTTCAAATACAAAGTCATATTAAAAAAAATATAAACCATTCTCATTAAAATTCGTTAAAGACCATCTCTACAATAAATCATCACAGATCGCATCCCGGAGCCAAAAGACTGCCTCCCTTATTCGCCTATTACATGTAGTCAGCCTTTGGCCCGCTTTACATCTCAGAGCCAACAAGGGTTGGGGACGCTTGATTCATAGTGTTAATATTAAATAGATACTCGTTTAATACCGTCCCTATGCACACATCAATTATTTGAAACGGTGGCCGAAAACTTGTAAGCTGCATCAGTTATTTATCATATTTTAAAACTGCCAAATTTTCATTCAATTTAAATGAAATTTTTATCACTTAATTAAATCTCCTCTGTCAACCACCTTGATTAAACACGTGGTTATGTCAACTTCTAGGAGTAGCATTTACCCATTTTTCTGAAACGTTGAATGGTTCCCGGTCATGTTGTTACATGTTATATCTCAAAATTATTTACGTAGCATAACATTTTAACGAATTTAGCGAGATCAATGTAAACACGAAAACATTTTCAGGGTAAATAGTATGGTACACAATGCAGTACATTTAGTGCGTCATGTATTATCAAATATACATAAACATTTTAACGCATTTTGATGAAAAAACGCTGCTCTCAGTTTATTTTGCCAATACTCATTTAACCGCATAGTCAAGGCAGGTACGAACTCTTTAGGCTTAATCTCGATTGAATTTGATAAAACATTACACAACTCTGGTTATTTTCTTACTTAAACGTATCTGATTTCTTTCAGATTTTGGATCTAAGAAAATGTTTGCTGATGAAAAGGAGGAGATAACTCCCAAAATTATGACGCCCAGAAGCTCTTGTTTATATCGTTCTGAGCTTATCTTGAATCTTTCTCGCCTTTTATCATTACATATTGCCCACATTCCTTGTAAGTCTAGTGCTGCTTTTGGTGCATGATAAACACAAGCAATCAACCTAAGTCTATTGGCTATTTCCTCTCTACTTGTAGGCAATCATTTTGTCGAGACAATAGAAAGCATTTTAACTGTATCTAATCCTTTTGGCTTTTACAATTTAATAATCATGGCTTGATTTAAACTTAGGATCATTGCCATAATCATGACTTTGATCTTCGTAGTTCTTATCTAGTATGATTTATTATCTATTTCCAGTGCCGGTGACGACTATAAGCCAATAATAGACATGACAGTCTTAGTGTTCAGCGATGGAACCATCAATTATATACCTCCATACCATCTCAAGAGTTTTTGCGAAACAGGCAAACAACCAACTGGAGTTTCCAACAAAATGAATATTGACCACTACAGTGAACTCGTCTGCAAACTGACGTTCTTGTCCTGGACATATAATGGACAAGAGATGAACCTTGTGAACCGTTCACCGCACATAGACTTGTCAGAATTTAGACGGTTCCCCGCCGATAAATTTCAAGTGAAGAGCACAAGCGTGCAGGTGGTTCAGAAGAACTTCACGTGTTGTCCCGAGACGTACGATATCGCCACGTTTACCATCGTTCTGAGCAACGATCCAAAGTACCACCATGACAGCGCGCCAATAAGCGATGATAGTCCAGAGGATTTTGATGATCATCACGGAAGCGTGGAGGATAGGTTTGATCTATTCTGATGAGAGAGAAAAAGAATATTTGCAACGTCTAATTTTCATGTTCGTTTTTCAACATATACATTTGCAACAGCTACTGTTTCGCCTATACATTTTTACAGTTTTACTCTTATTTGAAAGAGCTTGTCATACATTCGGAGACAAATAAATTGCTACACAGTTGATCAAAGCTTTGTTATATTACACGTGTGTCTGGTATACACGGCATCTCTAACCGTCCTTGTTTATTGAAGATATAAAATTGTATCTACTGTATGCATGTATAAAAGAGCATTGCTCGTAACAGTGAGAATCATTATTTCTGATCTGGACAGGAAATTCTCTCTCTCTCTCTCTCTCTCTCTGCTACGATGATTGGCATATGTAAAGACATATGCATGTTTATCACATAAAGTTCACCGTTATCGGAGTTGTGACGCTACGTCGAAATTTGGTCTATATGCCGATAGACCACACTGCATTATCATTAAGTAATGATAAGTGTGTATGGTTGTTTTGTGGGTTTTAACGGTACCTTGAAGAACGCATTTTGCTTTATAATGCTAAGGAAATGGTATATAAGCGCCTTTACCAAGCACACACCGAGGCCACCGACCTTATGCTGGCCTGGACATGTATCAAACCACAGGTACCCGACGCGAACGTGATGTTGAAAAAAATGTAATAATCTGAAGGAAAACATCATTCACAGTGACAAAATTACCTCAGATCACCCCCATGACCCGTTTTAACATAGGACACTGTCTACTATAAAAGAGATAATGTAAGTAACTTCCAAAAACTTTCTTTCCAAGCTTGATCTTCGATTTCATTCTTCCATTTCCGTCTTTGAAGGCACACGACAATAATCTATGGCTTATTGTACTCAAGAGATATTTGTCCATTCAACAAGCCATCATAGGTTTTATCTAAGTTGCACCAAACTGAAGTTACGGGCTCCCAAACTTACGAATTTCGCGAATTGAATAGTCCAAGAATCTTCCAGATACTCTTCTTATTTTCTGAAATTATTATCAAACATCAGTCGTTTTATATTTGACTAGGATGATCTATTTGACAACCAATACAAAATGTTCAAGGGATAGCTCTGTAATTCTTTCAGCTAAGTAGCGATCAAAACTGGAGACTAAGTATTTTTCTTGGTCAGGTCTTCGTCATGTAATCCTGGCTATCTGTTCTTCTTGTGTACATATGTACTGTAACTGCCATTTTTGATGCAAAATATCAGTCTTTGTGTTTACAGCCGTGTGTTCTTATTCCTATCTTTCTTGATTTCTTCTTTTTCTTTGCATCGTTTTTAGGTAGTAATAATAATTGTCCAACTCTTGAACTTCTGTCCTTTTTTTCTTATTATGATAGTGTTGTGAGGTTTGAAAAGCTTTAAGCGTTTCTCTTTGCCTTACCCTTGCTGTGGCACAGAAGAAGAATCAATGCCATCGACAAGAGCGTGAGAATTTATAGGTGCATCCTGGTGATCCTAAAGTCCAACATGAATCGATATATTTTTTCCATCTTTCATGAACGCTACTTGTTGAGTTTGCTGGTGGATGAGAGCCTTTTAGAGAAATTATTTTCCAAGTGTCCAAGTGGCATCTTTTGAAACAAGCGATTCTCCAGTGACCATGTTATAACATAAGTGCTACCGTACGAAAAGCAGATTTTAACATAATAAAGGATACATATGTTACAATTCACTGGAGAATCGTTTTCGAAAATGCACTTTTCCTTTTGAGAATATAATATTTTGTCCCATATCACGACCTGTTTCTATTCGATATTCATTTTCACCAATAGCGGGTTATTCTCTATGACAAAATGTAAATAATTTTAGAACAAGAATCTATATCAAATATATAAGTATGGATCGTGTAATTAGCGATTTTGACCTTCGCCACAATCAAAATCATAGATGAAAGGACGAAGAAAATGGGTATGGATGAGTGTTGATTTCAGCATGAAATTAGGTGACTAAAATAATTGCGGTAAAGCGTCTGTAACCGAACTAGAATGCAAACTTGCGTAAGCCACGAGCTTCGCAAATTCATGTTTGAATGCAAACATAAACCAAATAACTAAGCAAAGTCCTAACAGTTAAACTTAAAATTATTAAAATCCTTAGTTTAAAGATGTTACACACTGAAATCTTTGGATCCGACAGAGCTCTTACTATTGTACTCCCACCCCACCATGATCACAGTGATCAATCCGTGCAAGTAATGTGTTAACGAGATAACACAAAATTATTTCAGTTTTCATATGAAAATAGCCATTAATTTGATAAAATACACAATGTGAAACGTTATAGTCACTACCCTTTCGAAACTTCTTTTTACTGATATAGTAATAGAGCCATTAACATCACTGACAGAAAATGAAAGAAAAACAAGATTTGCAAGTCGACGGTTTTTGTCTTCAAAAATGTATTATTAAAATAAAATCTGCTTTTTTATTATGTACTTAAGTGTGAGACATGAGACTTTTTGGCAAAATAATTTTTCAATTTTTCATTCCTTTATTTTCACCTGTAAAAATATATCCTTATATTTTCACCTGTGACAATACAAGATCGCATATCATATTATGCGACACTTGACTGTCTCTGCCTAGAAATGTTGTACCTGCAGAAACAAAAACAAAACCGAGTAACTTGTGAGCTAAAATAAATAAATAGAAACTGCCTTAAATTGCAGACATGGAAATTCATCTTTGAAAAAGAAATTTGATCAGACGTCGTTCACATCCCTCTGCACTTATATCCATTTATTTCATGGACAACTACCATAAACCCGCTGTGCTTCATTGCTGAATCGGACTTGCATTGTTTTCAAAAGATAGGATCAAGTAGTTTATAAAATGACAAAAATGTAATTTACTACGATGAATTAGGTCATCACAATCCTACCATTTTCTTAAGTCAAGTATATTTTTATGATCAGCCTATGAAAGTGAAGTGAATTTACGAAAAGGGGTGGGCTGGGGGTGGGCGTCTTGTACCGAAGAGTGAGTTTAATCTTCTAAACTTCGGTTCTGAGCAAGTTTGGTATATAATAAAAAGAAAAAAATTCTTTGCCTACGTTACTACCGGATATATTTCATGGCGTGGTACCAAAAACGATATATTTTAACTTGTGGCTTCGCAACTCGCTAAAAACTCACGTTTTCGTACCACACGATGAAATATATCCGATATTAAAGTAGAAAAAGAAAGTATCCATTAGTTTGTAGATTTAAGGCAAGTAGAAACGTAACGTATTGTCACTCGTGGACGTGCCATTCATAACGATGCAATGTTTCGAATTCAATCACGAATTATTTCCTTTAACCTTCTCTAAAACGTAGATATCCTCTATGTATCAGAGACGGACTGCATTTGACGCCACATCTTTATCCATCATGGCTAGTCTCTTGGCTCAGACTATAGACGCGAATGTTTGATATTAAACGGTCAAAACTTTCAAATGGAGTAGATGATTTGAATAAAATGTTTGTATATATGTATATTTCATTAACATATTCATCCAAGATACAAATGAAAATTAGAGTTGGATTAGAAATGGAAAGTACTAGACATAGGCCTATAAATCAGTCCTCACCTGTGATGATATTGATTTTCGGTTTAGGGGCTAATATCACCTATTCATTATCACCTATTCATTAAAAGCTGCAAAAATGTGCTGAAAAGTTTGACTGCACACATCGGTGTACATTTTATACACTTACCGGTATTTACCGCGTCAATGGAGCTACCGTCGGCTAAAGGGTACTTTTGGTGACATGTACATTATGTTTCCGGAGAAAATACTATGTTTGGTGATTTATAAATCCACATGGAATAGCACAACCATCTGTCCTATGGCCGTTTTAAATTTCGCGCTAGATATGGCTGTTAACAAATACCGGTATGTGTCTTAAGTGTACGCAGGTTTGTTTCGGAAAGATTTGCACGCAGCAAAATTTGCACATTTTAATGAACAGGTGACACCAGACCCACATATCGTCCATCAGTATCAACACATTGGGAGTGGGGGTGGGGGTGGGTGATTTCTCGGACTATACCAGCCAATACGAAAGAAGATACTCTTTCTACGGTAACCTGTTTGAAATCCAGCCGAGATTTAGGGCTCGCGCGATAATCGAATACTCGATATAGATTCTGAAGTGATTATTAGTATAACAGTTTTGGGACCACATTTTAGCGCCATGAAAGTTATTTTCATCTACGGTGGCTGAAATGTCTTTGCCTATTGTGTTTGAGGAAACTGTACATGATCTAAACAAAAAGCTAAATATAATGGCTGCTCCCGTATGCTAGAAAAATAAGCCTGAATTAGTCTAACCTACACTATCTTTAGCAGTTATTAAAATAGGGAAAAGATTTCCAATTTCTGATAGCGCAATGAATGAATTACAAAATATATAAAAAGTATGACAATTTTTTTTATCGGCTCTATTTTTTACAATTCACATCTGAAGTCCAGGAAGTAAAAATTACCAAGCGTAGCTCGCAGTATTTTGATAGATACACTTCTGAAGTAAGCCCCAGCTGTATACTCTATAACCCAAAAATACACCCTTCAGTCACTGCACCAAAATAAAGGAAATTAAAAATTTCTTTTTAATAATAACTAATATATGCAAGGTCTTTTTTAAATAGCCAGTATAACCAATGATGAAAATATGGGAAACTCTTTTCTTTAAAGTCCAACCCTATGCAAAATACGAAACTGTGGAGTGCCACCTTTTTAGAACTGTCTGCTTGGATATACTGTAGACAAACAAAGATGCTGACTGACGGTCCTTATCCTTGATATCATTCAACAGTAGAGTATGAAAATAAGACAAAGTTATCGTAAGCATTTATATGAAAACTTCTTTCACATAATATATGATTATATTGAGACAAGCTCCTGTGGTGTCCTGTTAAAGGTGTACTTAGTGCAATGAAGGATGGTATAATGCTATGTCATGGTTCGTGCTCCGTGAAGTCCGTTTTGTAAACCAGGTATAGTAAGACAGATAATCGATACTTGTTTCGTCCGATTAATCAGTCTTATGCATATCATATTCACTCCCAAAACTAGTTCGATACCCCCTCTCCAATATCGACACACTACACTCTAATCTTGGATTAATTTCAATATTGTTCAAGAGCTAGTAGACGTTTATCCTTTGTTAGAGAATTTTTAACGGCCAGTTTCTCAGTTCAAGACTATTACTCGAAACGACCATTGCAGTCTTCAAAGGTTTTATTTTTTTTCAAAAATATACTCACCAGCATCCGACCAATCAGTGATAGTTATATCAAATTAATTTCTTTCTTTCATGTTGTTCTCCGGGCCTATATTTTTATTTTTTTAATTCACTGACTTTCTTCACGAAATTGACGCTAACATTTCTTGGGCCAAAAATAGCCTATATACCATGTTAAGATTTCTTATGTGTATTTAAAGAATTTTTCTACTTGATATAATGGGACTAATGAATGAAGAGACTTTAAAAAAAAATCAAACGTTATCCACAGAGAAAAAGGACTTTTACACATGTGTACAAATTATGGTGCTTTTGTAAACTAATATATGTTCATTCCAGTCGAGATATATGCATTGTATATTTTAAAAAGGCGTTGGCAGCAATATTTCTTCGTTTACCGGTTATTAGTAAAATACTTTAAAATTGTTTTACATCAGTGGAACTTTGAATATGCCCCTCTACACTTGCTATTTTTAACGCCATATAAACAGACTATTATCACTAAGACTCAATAATGTAACTTAATTTTGCTCTTGGATTCTCTAAGGTTCTAAAATTGATGGATTTTACGAAGAATCATGCGATATTATTTTTCTTTAGGTCCGTGCACTATCAGGTATTAAATTTGCTGACGTAGATTTTGGATAATGTTTCCATTGTAACGTTTGTCGATCGACCCAACCACTATGGAATTTATCGTGATAAACAAACAACAACAAACTGCCATCTTCGTTGTCTTCGTCATCATCATGATTGTGAGCTCCACTACCACAACCAATACCACCACTATCACCACCACCATCATCATCGTCATTATCATCAACACATCATCATCATAGTTTAAACAATTAAGCCAGCTATTTTATGAATATATAGTGTTGAACTAAACTGAATAACATTTATGCCAGTAAATGCAGAGTAAGCATAATTTTGAGATCACCTAATGCTGAGATTGATTTCATATTAACTAGAAGCACGGATTAGTCACGTATGACAAACGCGTACTTGTCTTATTGTTGCAGGTCAAGTTCTTCATATCTTCTTATCTTGAAACGCATTTCAACCTGATACTTACAACATATACCAGATGTTGTTTTGAGGAATTTTATCAAAGTAATCCAAACAGATATGTTTGACTGGGCGAAACTTAGCTAGCATACTGCATTTAGTGAGAACTGGGTGATACTTGGATAGCATAATGTATTTATGTCAAACTCATTTATTTTTTCTGCTGTGCACTTAAACTCGTCTTATATGTTTGTATAATTTCCCGTTCATTTTAACTCACTCTGTAATCCCGCCTACAATCTCGTGGTTCTTATTTCGACTTAGTTTGCAGATAGAAAAGGATCTTGCATCACTTACTTGGTGGAAACGGCGACCGCGACACCAACAATTCTGAGATTCGGTATTAAAATTTTCAAAAATTATTCTGACGTACATCACAGCGAGATTGGCATGCAAATTATACTAATCCCTTAGCAATGTCTTATCTGTTCTTTAACTTTGTTCTTTATAATTTGGCAATGTGCAAAGCTTTAAGTTCGTCAAGTGTCGTCTATAAATAACCAAAAAGAAACGGCTCAATTAAAAATAAACAACAACTTACACATACACACAAAACAACGGTCGAACCTCAATCTGAGTGCATCATGGAATTTTCGTTAGCCCCTTTAAAGCCCTCCAAATGGACCTTGAAACTGACACTTCAGTTGCTTGATATCTGGTTAAGAGTAGTCAGATAACCAAAATGAATCAGGTTGCCTTGACGCATCTTCGGAGTCAGCGTTGACAGCGTGATTTGAATCAAAAGCTCGTGATAGTAGTGCGGAACATTTTACGTATGTCAGTCTACAAGAAAATGAGGGTTTATATTTTTGGGGTGGGTGGGTGGGTGGGAGAGTGGGTCTTGTATCGAGTACAGAACACAAGCCATAAACAGTTTCTCATACAATGATGTTTCTCTCAGTAAACAGAAGATGTTGATGCTGACTTCATCAACTGCATTATGACAATCTTACCATCTGATTCGATACTGTTGATGCCAATCCATATTATAATTGCATTTTTAAAATGGAATCTATAAGTTATGCCAAAATGCTAATATTTTTTTACATATTTGTTTCACACTGATATGGATATTTTTTTCTAGTTTGATCTGTCTATTCAATGAAACCTACATTAGCAAACACGTTCATATTAATGACACCCTCTCATGAAGGATAACATGTATAAGCCCCGTCAACCTCTATGCAAATGATACGTGTCTATCTATGTATCATATCGGAAAAGATCAGATAAAAGACACTCATTCATAGATAATAACATCTGTTAACCCTTCTCTTAGTTTCACATTGACATTCAACTTTTATACAAAGCCACTTGTCGCCAAAGGACGCGATTTGTAATCCCAAGTCTTTCTATCAATCTATCTATCTATTCAATAGTCAGAATGCGAGGGAACTGAGACAAGTTTACGCTTAAGAATGGACTGGCACTGTCTGGGCACGAGACTGCAGAGACAAAGCAGCTGGCTTGACGTTATTCTGACACAAGACTGCAGAGACAAAACATTTGGCTTGACATTTTTGGACAAAAAAACTGCAGAGTCAAAACATCTGGCTAGACATTTAGGCACAAACTGTAGTAATAAAGAATGATACTGAGCACGTCCACAGGTCTAAATATAATGAAGAAGGAAATGCAATAAAAGAAAGGACTAATTTTTGAGGAATTTAAACGACAATGTAACTTGCACCGTAGTCAGATAGATTTGTGTGATATGCTTATCTGACCTGCTATTTCGTTTTTCTTGTTGTTGTTGTTGTACTGAACACTTTGTGCTGGATCATCCAATAGATTCTATCGTATGTATCTCATTGTCCAACACTCCATCTATTTTGTATCTACATACCTACATTTACATGTATGTAAAGTAAACACACACACAAAAGCACGCACGCAAGCACGCACGCATAAACACACAAGCGAGCATGTGTGTGATAGAAATTAAAACGAATAGCATTTTACCCTAATGACAGTGGGGACTACGGATAAGTAATACACACGATTTAGATAGTCCAAATGATGAATGCTTAAAAAGGCTATGTAAAGTTTATTTTATTTTTTTTAATTAAAGAATACCCATAAATATATTATTGAGCTGTCTTGCACTTGATGGTAGGGCTATCACATTTAATCAACTATATTGCACCTG
Source organism: Megalonaias nervosa (assembly GCA_016617855.1). Lineage (NCBI taxonomy): Eukaryota > Metazoa > Mollusca > Bivalvia > Unionida > Unionidae > Megalonaias > Megalonaias nervosa. Next base: position 10,355 of record JAECUM010002813.1, read on the forward strand.
CCCCAAGGCTCCTAATGAAGGTCATTCCTTTATTTTACACACCCTTCATACGCAAGGAAAATTCCAAATTTGATAGATGATAGTGCAGGCCTGGTGAGTACAAGTGTCAGTTTATCCTGTTCTTGAGATATACACATATTTATTTAAATTATCTTTTTGAAATTAGACACGCTGTGGCATGTACGTTTTTTAAAGAACAGAAGCTGTAAATACAAAACACAGAAAAGTAGAATATATAAAGATTCATTGACGCAAACTTCCTATCCGTCTGTCTACCTGTCTCCATTCTTACGAGCCAAAACAAACAATCTTCCCACCTTATCTATCTACCTAGGCCTTTTCCTACTTTACTTTTTACCTAACTACCCACCCACCAACCCACCAGTTACCTTCAGTTACGGTCTCATTAGACAATGTTTCAAAATACTAGTCAAGACATAAACAAAATATTTAACGAGTATTATTTCTTGTAAATATTTATGTATTTACTTGGTGTGAATTTGAAACGTAATAACAATCTTTTCAAAGTTCAAGGACACAAGAGCAATCTAAAGGAAGGGAGGTGATTTTTAATTCCAGCTGCTTTCACTGTTTTGACAAGCGTTACTGAGCCGTTTTATTTTACTATCAGTCATGTCTTCTCAGTGACCGAACTGATATTTGCGTTTTGACTTACTAGCATACAAAGTTCTACAAGAAGACAGGGCTGAGTATATAAGCAGAGGACTTAAACGGATTCATTGAAAGCAGCAAGAAACTGCCAGAATTGTTTGAATGTGAAAACTCCTGTGAAGAAGCATGAAGATGAGTTTGATATATGTGTTACTGCTAACAGCGATCATGAGCACTTGTAAGTATATATTTTCTAAATTTCATGTACCTTAAATGTAGGCTTTTTAAGTCATTGCCTATTATCTAACGTAAAGAAAAAGTAGAAAATTCTTCATACATTTAAATGATATTCCACATTTCTGTAATTGTAAAAGCTAGGTCTAAAGTGCATGTCAGTGTTGTCATGTAGGTTCATGTACTCAGATTAAATTAAATATTAATTGTTGTTCTAAAATTTAAAATCAAAATAGTTTAGCCAAAGTCTATTCAATTCTAATCTTGAATTATATGCACTTTAGATGTTATCACATACCTTCCCGACGAAAATTATTGGTCGCTATGGACATTTACAATGTTAGCCAGGTACTAAGGTGAGTCAAGGAAAGAAGACGTCGGATCTATCATAACAAATAACAGGGTAGTACAAATTTGTTTTCAACAACTTTCATTGTGACACCCCAGTACGCGATATTCAATACGATTTCTACTAGTGCACATAGAAATATGGGATTAAGAGGATCCAAATAAAGTGAATAATTTAAAGGTATTTGTAATCAAATTCAAAAATATGACATCCATTACTGAAATAGTCGGTTCGGCACGCCTATACGACCTTTATGACATGTGCTATTTCTTATGGTGTACAAAACAGAATGATTTGACTTTGGACAGTTAAAAAGAACTTACAAATAGCTCCGATTCCAATATGCTGTTTGAATCGGCGGGGTAATTATTTTTAAACATAAGAAATTTGAATTTTTTTAAAAAAATATTTTAAAAAATCACAATGGTTATTAACTGCTTCTCTTTTGTTTACGATTTCCAGCAATATGATTCGCTCAGCTTAAATTTCACGAACAGAACTTACGTCTAGACTTAGTTTTAAGTCTAGAATCGAATGCTCATATGGCTATACTAAATTTAAGGCTTCTGTTGTGAAACTGAATCCAGACCCTTATTGATTTCTTCGTTTACACCTATCGGGAAGCCTGAGAGGAGGAAAAAGACATCGGATGTAAGTGGTAGCTATTTAGAGCTGCCTTCAAGCTTCTTGTAAATGTGTTTATCAAAGATGTCGTCACCGGTGTTCTATGGTGGATCTTTATTACAATTTGTGCTCTCAGTTTTTAAACCTATTCTTATCAGGGTATTATTCATTTTTATCTGATGGTGGATTTGTGATTTGACCCGAAAGATTTTGCTTTCCTCTAATTTGTTTTCATAATCACCCATACTAATAAGGAACATTTGTGCATATACTGTTAAGTTGGAGTTTGTTTCCACAACCCTATTTATATAAAGGTGAGCACTTACACGTGAAAAGCACTTGAATCGTCTCCAGATTTGTGCCCTTACCTGCGTAGTTGTATAACGTGATTGTTTGATTGTTAAAACAAATCCTAGTGGTCTTCACCTCAAGCATCAGAAGTCACAAAAATAAATTTTAATGGAAGTGATTAAGTAGGAATATTTTTTCATCTCGCTTGCGATAGCAGATATCCGGATGTGGGTAACTTTTTCCGCTTGGCCACATCAACAATTCTATGATTTTGCGTATGTGATACATACATATATATTTCTGAACATACCTCAACACGTATCACGGTATACCGAAATTATATGAGGGACCAACAATTTCATGTTCTTGCTGTGACTGCAGATCACCCCAAAACTGCTACTGGATATCTATAATATTATTTGACAGAAAAAATATGATTTTGAGATAAAAGAAAAGAAAATATCGCAGTTCACATGAAAATTGCAGCCCCCACCCATAATAATGATCGATCCCTTATAGTAGATGAATTTGCTACGTGTATGCTAATTGTTGTATATTTTGTAATCTAAAAACTGCAAATAAATTTGGATGATTAAGTTTAAACTATAGCTGACATCCTAAAAGACAGCTTGCTGACATCAAAGAGCTTCTTGATAATAACAGAAAAGTGTTGACACTGAATCCTACAACTCACTGACCACTCTATTACTCTATTAATCTAATAGGCAGGGAAAATTTGAATGTAATAACAACACCAGGACAAGATATTTCTCAGGGAGGATCAGCAATCATAAAACTCACTTATTAAAGAGACGACAACATAATTAGCGAACCTGAGAAATAACGGAAAATTCAAACAGAAAACAACTGCTTTCCTGAAAATATTTGGATGCTACGCAGTCTTAAAAAGGAATACGTATACTTGACATATTAATTCACGTTAGTAAATAACTAAATAAATGACATATTTTAGTTTGTAGTTTTAATTCGAAATGTTCCTGAAAGTTACAATTCGCTCAAATATTTTTCACAACATGCTGTTTGGCCACAACGTGTAAACCATGTGATAATAGAAACATAAAATACAGTTACACAAAATTAATTTACAACAAATACAACTGTGTTGTAATAATAATAATAATAATAATAATAATAAAATTATTTTTTCAAGAAAAATGAAAACATGCTGAATATATCATTAAATTTGTGATAAGATTACCTGAGAATTTTCGTACAGTCTGTACTGACGGAAACCACCGAACGACCGGAAAGTGAAAAAGTAACGTGATACGTTAAACGAATATATATATATATATATATATATATATATATATATATATATATATATATATATATATATATATATATATATATATATATATATATATATATATATGTCTATATATATATACTGTTTGCAGTAGTATGAATCAGTAGGAATAATGAAACAATATTTTAATTTGCAAACAATTTTGTTTGTTAAGAAATAAAGGGAAACCAGGTTTAAAATCCATATCATACGGACTGTACATGTTTTACTCCAGGTTTAAAATCCATATCATACGGACTGTACATGTTTTACTCCAGGTTTAAAATCCATATCATACGGACTGTTCATGTTTTACTCCAGGTTTAAAATCCATATCATACGGACTGTACATGTTTTACTCCAGGTTTAAAATCCATATCATACGGACTGTTCATGTTTTACTCCAGGTTCAGGTGCGATGTCACGAGAAAGGCTGACGAAACAGCTTCTAGAGAACTATGTGAAAAGCGTGAAACCAGAACCTTCCGATGGCTCCCTTTTCAACGTCACCCTCGGGCTCACACTAATCAATCTTGATGACGTGGTAAGAACTGGCATCATATCTGTTTTTTTCCACAGGATAAATGTCACAACTGTTGCTATCACAGCCACCATCACTAATACTACTACTAATGTCTACTGCATCGGTTGTTGCTGCTACTACGACCAGTGTCATCACCAATTTCTGCTTCCCTTGTTACGTGTTTTTTATATACAGTGTAATTTGAAAGCTATTATTCTTGTTTATTATTCAAACAGAAACTGGTAGTGAGGCTAGATGGCGATGTCAATAATTTTGTTATACAGACTTGGTTTGTCCTTGAGATGACACCAAACACTCATGATTAAAAACATTAAATTATGAGAACACGATAAACCCTGTGCAGCACGTGAGGTTACGTGAAGAGGTTATATAATTGTTCATTTAGATATGATCTCGGATCTTAGGCATGATATCCGATATAAGTCTAGTTGTCCGTTAAGAAACGACAAAGGATGGAACATAACCCAGAAAATTGCTCTTAAATTCCCGCGGGTGGCCGAGAGGCCTAAGGCGCGCACCTTTACAGTTCACTGACATCTCACCTCTGTCAACGTGGAATGTGAGAAAGTTTGCCAGTGGCTTCCCGTGGGTCAGCGGTTCTTCTCGGGGTTTTCCCGGGCTCCAGATATAATGGCCGCCATGTATGGGCTGTCATGTGCTGAAAAATGGTCTTAAACCCACAACAACAACTTAAATTATAATGAATGTTTGAAACTTTTTTTGATATTTATGTTGTTCCAATTTTGAATTACGCATCCAAATTATGGGATTTTCACCAGACCTATGCCAGTTAATTTGTACAAGGAAGGCTTTAAAACTGTTCGTTGAATGTAAAAGAACTACTTCCGACGTCGGCGTATAAGGTGAACTTAGAAGAATCTCGCTTAAATGCTTAAATCTCATTAAGTTAGTTAAATATTGGTTTAGAATAAAGCAGATTGACGCCCAAATGCTAGACATCACTATTAATTGCCGCACTGCAGACATCGTAGCGATATGACTGAAAAACTGTCAAAGCTACGTTAAAAATCCAAATCACACACACACACACACACACACACACACACACACACACACACACTCCTTTTAGTATGCCCTGTGTATGCTATCTTTCGTGAAAACTTAATTCAATTGACGATGACCGTTATGAGTTTCTGTTTTAAAGTTATACATATAGCTTTTGATAACTAAGTCATTTTTGTGATTTGTACTATATGGAAATGCTTATGATAATCAAATACGGAATTGAATATACTATTCAATGAACCTATACAATCTACACTGACCGGTAGATAAACAGACTAGCACTTATCTCCGTTCACCTCGCCATCATTTCGTGCTCAAAAAGTTCCGATTACCTTTACTTATATTTTACGTTTATTTACGTTTACCAGGATGACGATAACAGGGTGATAGAAATTCATTCATACATGGATCACATTTGGAGAGATGAACGATTAGCTTGGGAGCCTTCCGACTATGATGACGTACGCGTGCTGCATCTGCCAGCGGACTCTATATGGATTCCAGATGTTGTTTTGTTCAACAAGTAAGCACTTTTCACCAGCGTTAACAATATTAAATCATTCAGAAGTTAGTGTCACGTCATAATATAGATATATCTAATCTTATGGTATTATTTGGCATTACATATGACATATAAAGCAGTATCGAAATGTGGATTCGTTTTGGGAAATTTATGTTTTTATTTTATTATTATCAAACCACCGACATTCGTGCAAGAACGTAAGGATGTCATTTGTTATGTTACAAATGAAAAAATGTGGTATATATGTTTATATACTTGATTGAAATTATAACTGATAATAGAAACTTGTTTAAATATTCTTCTTTTCCGCCCAACAAGTTTCTCAAAAATATGATCTCTTTCAGTTTAATGGCTTAAAACTTGACAGTGTCACGTGACGTCCTGTCAAATGGTTTAAATTTAAGAGGAATGCATATTATTATTAACTGAATCCAAAATAATCCTGAAAAAGTTCTATTAAAGTCCAAAAGAATGAAATGTTTCTTATTAATTTCAGATTCAAGAACATGCTGGTCGGCCAACGACCCTCACGTGATAATGGCGTTGTCCGTAACTCCTTTGAATAATTCACAAATAGTTCCAAAATGACATTATAGTCCGATGAGCACTTTCTATTTCCACTGAATAATCCAAGCACTTTTATCCTCTCAAATAATATCTGCATACAACATAAAATACGTCTGCTGGCTTGATGTTACAACAACAACAGAAGAAATCAGAATCAGGAAACTACCCAGTCAGAGCAATTTATATACAGGCGAAAAAGCTAAAACACACATTTCATCACTACTACGAATACTATGAGACAAATCGCATACTTCCAACATCGTAAAAGAACTCACATACTTTATCATATCCAATAGGACCTAAGTTAATTCATCTAACATACCACCTGACCGACCTGTCCAACGGAAAAAAAGCCCAAACTGGTAAACATATTTACTAATAATTTTATTATTAGTAACTGTCAACATATACGTAAGCTTCTATTTATAGATGCTATAAGTTTTCGTTTTTTAATATCTTAAAATAGAACCTATGCACATATGAAATTTTAAATTAAAATAATCACTGCAATTTTCAGCCATGAATACAAATTACAAAAACATAGATACATAACAGTATGTATGTATGTATGTATGTATGTATGTATGTATGTATGTATGTGATTTAACGCCACATCTGCACAATCTCGGTTATAAAAGGTGAAGTCAGCTTAGGTGTCCACAGATAGGCGTACGAAACAAAGACAATGGCCAAAAATGGCAAAATGTTTGAAATATAGTCATATTTTTAAAAATATATATACTTCCAACTCTTGAAAAGGGTTCAAGACCATCTCAACAATAATTCATCACAGGTCACATCTCGGAGCCAAAAAGGCTGCCTCGTTTAGTCACCACTTACTACGCGAAGAGGCAGCCTTTGGCCCACTCTACATCTCAGAGCCAACAAGGGTTGGGGGCGCTTGATTCATAGTGTTAATATTAAATAGATACTCATTTAATATTGTCCCTATGCACATATGAATTATTTGAAACGGTGAGCCCAAAACTTGTAAGCTGCATCACTGTTATTCATCTGGGCGATCGCGAGTACAATATAAGTTCACGTCTTCTGACGTTGAGGTTAAAGGTGATATTAATTTGTAAGCTGGGCATCTAAGTCAATAAAATCCGTTTCTCAGTCAACGCTCGACAGCTTTTGATCATCTACACATAACACAGGTCGCTCACCAATCAAATTGCTCCCAGCTAGGTGAAAATTTTAGCTCATTTTGATTTCTAATTATTTCGGTGTGCCAAGCTAACTGGACAGTAATCCATACTTTGTCTTGGTATTCATTTTTATTATTTGGCTACTGCTGTCTGAGTATTGAGGTCACCGTATCTGTACATGTATAGGCAAACAATAAAAAAAAAGGATATCGAGGCACAGGAAACACGATTTAATCAGAAAGAGGCCACGTGGAACATTTATCTAGTTAGCAGTGGATAATATGTACAATTTCAAATCTTTCAAACTGCCAAATTTTCATTCAGTTTAAATGAGACTTTTATTACTTCCTTAAAATTACTTATCACTTAATTAAAACTACTCTGTCAATCACCTTGATTAAACATTAAGCCAATTAGCAGGAGGGCATTTACCACTTTTTCTAAAACGTAGATTAGTTCCCGGTCATGCGGCTACATGTTATATATCAAAATTTTCAACAAGTATAATATTTTAGCAAATTTTTAGAGATCACTGTAAGCACGAAAATATCTTTTCACGGTAAATATTATGATACAGAATGCAGTACATTTAGTGCATCGTGTATTATCAAATATACATTAACATTTTAACCCATTTTGATGAGAAAAAAATGCTGCTCTCCGCTTAGTTTGCCAATACTCATTCAACCGCATAGTCAAGACAGGGGCGCGTTCCTTAGGCTAACTTTCGATCGAATTTGATAATACATCACATAACTCTGGTCATTTTCTTACTTAAACGTATTTTATTTTTTTTCAGATTTTGGATTTAAGAAAATGTTTTCGGATAACAAGGAGGAGATAACTCCAAATAGAACGACGACCAAAAACTCTTGCTCATATTTATCTGAGCATATCTTGAAGCTTTCTCTCCTTCAGTCATAAACATGTCGCCCACATTCCCTGTAACTCCAGTGCTGCTTTTGGTGCATGATAAACACAAGCAATCAGCTAAGTTTATTGGTTATTTCCACTCTGATTGTAAGCAATCATTTTTGGTCGAGAAAATAGAAAGTATTTTAACTGTATCTAATCCTTTTGGCTTTTACAATTTAATAATCATGCTTGATTTAAACTTAGGATCATTGCCATAATCATGACTTTGATCTTCGTAGTTCTTATCTAGTATGTTTTATCATCTATTTCCAGTGCCGGTGACGACTATAAGCCAATAATAGACATGACAGTCTTAGTGTTCAGCGATGGAACCATCAATTATATACCTCCATACCATCTCAAGAGTTTTTGCGAAACAAGCAAACAACCGACTGGAGTTTCCAACAAAATGAATATTGACCGCTACAACGAACTCGTCTGCAAACTGACGTTCTTGTCTTGGATGTATGATGTACAAGAGATCAGACTTGTGAACCGTTCACCGCACATAGACTTGTCAGAATTTAGACGGTTCCCCGCCGATAAATTTCAAGTGAAGAGCACAAGCGTGCAAGTGGATCCGAAAAAATCCCCGTGTTGTCCTCAGCCATACGATATCGCTACGTTTACCATCGTTCTGAGCAACGATCCAAAGTACTACCATGACAGCGCTCCAATAAGTGATCATAGTCTAGAGGATTTTGATGATCATCACAGAAGTGTTGGGGATAGGTTTTGATCTATTCTAATGAAAGAGAAAAAAAATCATGTCTTTCATCAGTGTTTGACAGCCTAGAATATGATGCAATTCGCTTTATTTTGAAGAGCCATTGTATGACACGCGGTCCTGTACCAACCGATACAGTCGTAGTTCAAATGTACTCTCTGCCAATATACCGTTACGATGACTGGGTCAATTCCACTGAAGCTTAAACGTAGGCCCTTTTTTGTTTCACAGATGAAACAAGGGAAATCTCAAAGTGAACTTTCTCAAAGACTTTGTGTGGCTTGACTATGATAAAATTTTAATGCACAATTTATTCAACTTTAGGATCCAGTACTTCTTCAAAATTCGACACATTACACATAACAATTTTGTCTATCTCACTGTCCACCTAACCACATATTTCCATGCTTGTGTGAGTAGTAGATATTTTGAAATAATTTTTTGTCATAATGCTACTTGGGACTGTGAAGAACAACTGCACAAGATTTAGATTAGGTTTAATTTAAATTCAAAATCCGAGAACATGTCAGATTCCAGGACTGGTGAGTACAAATATCTCTTTATCCGTTTGTTTTCATACATACAAATGTATTTAAATTATCCATTTGCAATTAGAAATGCTAGCGTTGGAGGGATGCACTTGAGGTTCTCAGGATCATCATGTTTTATATGGTCAAAAGATTATGGATTCTACGGGAAATTATTATGAGGCCGACATGTTGAAAAGTATGTTATAACAATGTATCTTGAGTTGACTGGCTGTTCTTGCTATATTATGTCATACGTTTAACATAAAGAATGTATATGTCAGTGTATATCTGTGGGTAAGGTTTGAAACGAGAGAGAGAGAGAGAGAGAGAGAGAGAGAGAGAGAGAGAGAGAGAGAATTCTTTTAAAAAGAGGTAAATACCATATGTTTTCAAATTCAACATTTTTTATATAATCCCCTCTCACTTAAAATGAAGAGGAAGGATTAGGGCTTGTTTCTTTCTTTTCATGAACAAATATTAAATACGAACATGTATGCAAGGCTGACAAAGTTTAAAAGTCTAGATTTCCAATGATCATTTTGGACAGTATAATTTTGGCATGGATGGATATAACGTTTCTGGGTTAAAGAAAATAAATGTTCATAAAACAACTTTTCTATTTTTATTTATCGTTTCTAGAAAAGGCACATCCAAAACATCTTCTTAAATGTTCGAAAGTGAATTCAAGACTGTGTTGAAGAAGAAAATATACACAACATTAGGTACACACAATAGTTTCAAATGCTTGTAATCGCACATTATTGAATAGAGTGGATGCTGCAATTCAATGATGTCGTCTTCCAGGGCAGGTATTCCATATGAATCAATATATTCCACACTGTATTCAGTCGGAAAGTAGATGCCTAACCAATGGATCATTGAACAATGACTGTTATCCATGTTGATGACACAGACTTGAACATCTTTAGGTTTTCGATAAGGAAATTGACCTTTAGCACATACCACATAATTCCAAGAATCTGTGTGCGAACTGTGAGCCAGAAGGTAACGAAGTTCCCACTTATTCATTGTTGCACAGGTGATGATAAGTCATCGGTTCACACTTGACTTTTTCCTTGAAAATATCAGTTTAAAAATTAAATAATCAGGCAGTCTCCGTATTTTGGTGCAAGGGAGCTTCAATGCGTTTTGCTTCCAGAGAAGTCAGTGGAGGCAAGGAATGGTTCCTCAAGATTTTATACCACTCTTTCAAAATCTTCTCTTCTGAGATGAAAGTCCAGACGCCTTCCCGATACTCTTCTAACTTGTCTTCTGAAGTCATATTCAAATATTATTCCTGCTGATTTTAACTAAGATGATTTATTTGATAAACATAGCAATTTTCTTGGGCTAGATCTGTAATTCTTTCAGCCAAGTAACGAGCAAAACAGGAGACTAAGTGTTGTACTTGTTCAGGTCGTCGTGACGTCATCATCACTATCTGTTTCTCTGTTTCTTCTTGTGCGCATGTGGACTGTAACTGCAGTTCTTGATGCAAAATATATATCAGTCTCTGTATTTGCAGCCGTGACTTCTTGTTCCAGTCTTTCTTTTTCTTCTTCTTTTCGCCACCATGTGCCTGTGTGCGCTGCAGTTCTGGATAGAAAACATCCTCTTACTTATTTCCACGTTATATGTTCCATATTTGTTTAATAGTCTCCGGTCATTAATCGCAATCTGTTGATTTCATGAGTATTTGACAATTCAGCATTAAAAGTGGTTTCGACTGCCCTGTGGCCTCAGCCAGACTCAGGTAAGATCTCAAGTAATATATCTGGGCAAAGTTAGGTTCAAAAGGTACACAATGCCTGGCCATCTCGGGTGACTTCTATATTGAAAACGTTGAAATGTTGAAATTCGAAAACACTTTGATCGACACATCTGTTACTATTTACTGAGGACTAGTTTAAATTTCGAAAATTCAGTTTTCCTGACTTTCCTTTAGAGACTATTATATTTTGTCCCATATCTTCTTTTATGCTAATATTGACACTGTCAAAATCTTCTTTTATGCTAATATTGACACTGTCAAAATCTTCTTTTATGCTAATATTGACACTGTCAAAATAAGATTTACTGACACGAATATAGTGAAGATGTATACATTCACGGTGAACTTTGTACATATTTCTCCCTTCATCGTAAGAAGCTATGGTAGAATACACTTTAAAAATAATTAATCTTAGCAACGGAGCAGCTGTATTTCCTACAGTATGGTACTCGATGACATCCTAGGTTCAATTTGATAGGATATGCAAAATACACGTAGAATATAGATCGCTGCTGTCTTTGATTGCAGCGCGAGATGTGTTTCCACCCAGGATAACAAACAAACTAGGAGAAAACGTGATGGACAGCGTTTTGGCTTCTTAAAACATAATTTGTGAATATGAGCAGTTGGATTGCATTCGACGACTAAAGTGGAACGTCTGCGACTTCTACGTAGGATTTCAACTACTAAAGCGGTTCGGTCTTGGGCAATATTCAAGAACTGAGTGGATAAAATAGTTATAGCAAAGCTACTACCCTATGAGCATTGTGAGCTAACTGAATAAATTGAGGTAATTTCTTCGTGAAACAAGATAATGTGTTGCTAGAAAATACATCCATAGAATGGTCACGCGGACATTTTATGTAACATTTGTTATTCATAGTTCGATGGTTTTGGTTTCCAGGGAGACACGCGATGTCAAAATATGATTTTTTCCAAGGAGGGTTCGAAAGAGACCTGCTGTGGTTAGAAGAGTGGTTGTTGTGACTTGTGACTTGTGACTTGTCGTCGTTGTGACTTGTGTTGCCGGCGAAGCTACCGTTGTTGTTGTTGTTGTTAATGTCTGTTTATTTCAAGGAAGGATTGGAAAGAAGATAACAAATACAACTGCTGAGTAAAATTTTCCACAAATATTTATCCCCTTGATTTAATGTCAAATTTCCAATTGCTGCCCTAATAAAAAATACACCACTTGTGTCACTTGTTGTATCTCGGACAAATAAAAGTTCCTTTCACCACTTCTCTCTTTATATATTCAAATTTATAGACAATAGGATCACGTCCACGTATATGTCCAGTGAAACGAACCAAACTCTGTTGTTCAATTAACTAAATAACCTTTATCACACATGCATTTTGTTTTGTGAATGCGAACCCAATATCCCGTCTTTAACACTTTTTTTCTTTTTCGAATATTTGACGTTCCAAACAATCGAGCAAACACAATCACTTAATGTGTCACTTCTTCTGATGCTACGATGGTATGACTTATTGTAAGCTTTGACTAAATATGGTAACGCGTCGATGTATTTGAGAGTATCTTTATGTGTGAAATATTTCCACATGCGTTCTTTTAAAATTTTTGAAAGCGTTCCATGACACTGGCTTTCGTGTTATGATTTTCGGTAGAGAAAAAAATGAATGTCGTTTTTCAATTCTTTTCGAAAAGTTTAGTTCAGAAATTCGGTGCTTTTATCTGTTTGCCATCGAAAATGGTCTCAGCCAATTTGTTTCAAAACTAGTTTTAAAGCTCGCACGTACTCTCAACTTGTTTTAGAAACCAAAGGAACTACCCAAGCTGATTTTGAAAACATATCGATAACACAAACCAAATATGCGTAACCTCGATTGTACGATGCCATATTAGCGACATTCGCTCAACCTGTTTACTAGTGATGATTGATTATTGCTATTTTTGTTTAACTTCCGGAGCATTTTTGTCGAATGAGTTTGTGTAACGCGCATGTCGATTATTCGTGTAATCATTGGGACCTTGCAGGCGTAAACATTTGAGTTTGATTTTAGCTGCACGATCAATTTTTTAATTCCTCCATAACCAGCAACATGAGCAAGATTGTAGTAAATGCTGGCTAGAAGTGTCTCAGTGGTGTTGTTGCTCTCTAATATGTAATCCACTGTTCAATACTGCTCTTAGGTTTATGTGGTACTATTTTGGATTTCGATGCTTAACGTGTTCTACAATCTATAGGAGTATAAGTAGGTTTAGCTGTCTCGTATTAAGCGTTCTGATGAAACAGTTTAAATCCTTGCAATAATTGGCCGTTGCGTTGAGATTTTTCCATTTCTGACAAATTTGTTCGATCTGATAACGATTGTAGTAAATGTGCCATCTCGGTGAGATTATGAGTAGGAGGTAAATGGGATATTCGTTGTTCGTACTAACGATGGAGCTAGATCCATTGTTTGTAAGGAACTAAAGGTAATTTTCGTGTTTTCATAAAAGCCAATGGTACAAGTGTGATGTCTTTCCAGAAAAGAGTGTCCGTGTCATCTTCATCTTATCACATCTCTTAAAAGCATGCCATCAACTGATTCTAACAAAGAAGCAGCTATTTTAACAACGATTATAAGAGCATGGGCAGAATTCCTCGTCGCTGAAAAAGCATTTTTCTTTTGACTGACGAATACTCTTTTTTCACCATTTGTCGAAGAGTGTAACATTGTCGTCTTTATTGTTGTTTCTTTCTCTGTGTCAAATGTACTGTTCCTTTCAAAACATTCAAATAACATTAACACACGGTATGGATGATTTTTGTTGCGATGCTTTTTTGAATTAATTGATTTCGCATCGTAGAGCAAGATTTGGTCAGTACTGACAAAACATGCCAATGTTTAAGTCAATGAGATTGAAGACCAGTTTTTCCGGTTTATTTTTAAAGGTTCCTTTGGATGACTATGTGAAATGGGTGACATCTTTGTTCGAAAGTAAACCTGTAGTTATTCTTATTCAACACACCTTCTTTTATATTGGAATTCGTTTCCACTGATTGTCGGTACGTCGATTCAACTTGATTTTAGGTATTGCTGGTGTTCTCAAAGACCTAAATCCTGCCAGTTCTTGTTTGGATGAATCCAGTACACTTTGTAAAATGCCTGTTCTGTCTTGTACTTGTGACACAGGAGAGGCTGCTTGGGGTTGCAACAGTAGTTGCTAGATCAGAAGATAAAGATATCGACGAAGTATAAGTTTCCTTTAAGTTCGGCTTCCATTTTTTTATGGAATAATGGAATACTGGTCATAACCAGGGTTATTATGCATCATTATTAAGGGCGATGAAAAAGAGAGACGGTTAGAGAGCTATGTTTTCGTGCGTTCGTATGCATTCTAATGGTAGTACCTATCTTTCTTGAATGCATTGTTTTCTTTAGAAATTTACTTTTAGAGTGTGAACATGGTGTCCCTCTTTTCTTTTGAGTCCGTCTTTTAAATTTTTGTTTAGCTTAGTCGTTAGGATTCCATATTAATAGACACGATCCCACCTTCTTGAAGTAACGTTGAAAGTGTTTGTCACTTTTTGTAACATCATATATGTTGTTTCAAAGAAATTTTCTGTCGTAAATGGAGAAATTTGTGAGCCATGACTGTAGCATATCGAAGGCAGTTCCCGTAATGATGCTCTACATTTTCACTCCAACTGCTGTCGATCGGCTATAAAATCCATTCTGAAAAAGCAAGATTGCGCGATCCAAGGAACATCTTTTCTCGTCCTCCTGGAATCACGCTACAATTTGGACAATGATGAATTAAAGGTTCGTGAATGCATTTGTCACAAGTACGATGAACTTTGCAAATGTTAGGGGTTTGAATTCCAGTCTCTTTCGAACAGTCAAAATCAAATAAGATAAAATCTGCATCATGCTCTTGTTTCTTGTTCTTGTTCTGGTCGTCTTTTAATTCTTTCTCAAAATTCGTTGTCATATTCTTTTATTGTAATATTGATATTCTAATTCGTGAACTTCGTCATAAAATGACATCTTTTCTTTCCTGTACATACTTGATAATTTTGGTTATTTGTACAAAAATCACTTTTCTGTTGTTGTAACTGTTTCGTGCGACGTTATTCGTGATATTTAATAGTATCGTTATGGACGTTTTGGACTTCTGTTACTAATATAGGTCAAAGCCGTCTATACCACATGACTTTACCCTCGAGTCATACGCGAGTGCATGATTTACACGAACCTAAATATTATATCTTTGAGACTATAATGAAGGTCATAAAATGAAGGTCATAGAGACACCAAATCTGGTAACTCTGGTCAGCTATTAAGTCTAATGTTTCTAATAAATGTTATTCTAGTCTAACTATGATGATTCATATAGAAGATACAGAAAACTTGTAAAGAATACAAAAGAAATTTTTGAAACCTTCAATGATTTTTATGTACAGGCGTAATAGGACATTGGCAAGGATATTCATTTTGACCCTTGACTCTCACAGTATCAAAGCTATTAGTGATGATAGGAACAAAACAGGTTTATATTTAAGCATGTTAATTGTTAAAAGCACTACATTCTAATATTTGTGCAGCTCGTGTGAGCAGATTACAAGTACTTCCAATTTGGAAAAAGCAAAAATTAAACTCTTAGAAAGATCAATAGATCCACAGTTAACGCTATGTTTTGAGAACATTTTTGTACAAATATTTGAGTGTATTTTGAAACATTTATAGTTGGCAAATATTTGAGTGCATTTTGAAACATTTATAGTTGGCAGACTACTCGAAAACTAAAAGTAGGGGCTTTATGAAAATATATATGTAGCTACAGTGCTGATAGATTTATATCCCTCGTGATATTCTGCTTTAGAGGGTAAGGATTACATTATGTATTTTATTTAGTTATCTGTCAAATCGTAAGCAACAAATTAAGATGTACGGTGTCTTGAGAAGCTGGACCGAAATTTAAAAAGGGGTAAATCCTATAAATTTAACTATTTAATGTTTTCGTGAATGATATTTGTTTATGTTATTGAATACTGTTCTCTATCTAACTAGGATAATATCATTTGTGTCATTTTCCTTAGGCCTTTGACACCCTTGACATAAGTAATGTCACTACAAACTTTGAAGACATTATCAAACTGACAGGAAATGATATTGACTATCAACTGCAATTGATACATGTAAAAAGGCTTTGACTGAGAGCTTCAAGACATTTAATTATCTTAAACCGTGTTGGTTAAATGCTTGGCTGAAAGCTTCATGACAGATAATTATCTTACACTTTGTTGGATAAAGTTAACAAGATTCAAGAAACCGACATACTTTCATCCTTTCCAATGTCTGCTTCTTCCGCTAGCATGACATTACTTCAGTGATTAAAGTGCAAGAATATGCTTTGTGATTTCCTGAAAGAATAAGTTGGTTCCCGAATGTTTGGATCAGATGCTATGTGTAAACACATTCAATCCGTTTTTAGATATTCAAATATCTTTTATTGCAAAAACGTTATAAAATGAACATATGACAAAAGTATTCTGTGAAATCAGCTGACAAACCATTTTAGAGAGGAAACAAATTTCAATGTACTTAGATCTTCAATTATACACAGGAATGCTCACGAATGTAAATGTAACATCTATAAATCCCCACAACAACAATAACTCTCCTGCCATGATGACGGCAACTAATATCTGTGTTGCAGTGGGTCTAACTCCTTTTTCTTGTGAAATAAACTGCAACATGGATTTTCGGGAACATGGAAGTAGAGTGATTGTTGTTGCTGAGGTTTGCAGATATTACATTACTGCTTTGTTTTGTGGCGTGTGTGTGGGATATAGTTTGTCAATAGCCTATCGCGGGTTGGTGGTTCTTAACGGGATTTTCCAGCATTCTTCCTCCACCAGTTATACTAGCCGCCATGTATAGCTTATCATGTACTTAAAAATGGCATGAAACCCAAGACAACAGTTTTGTCTAGTATACCGTCAGGCGCCCTTCATTTAATTTGAGTTTCGTCAGGTATCATATATTGAATTTGAATTTCATCAGGCACTCTTCATTTAATTAATTTGAATTTCATCAGGTGCCCTACATTTAATTTAGATCTCTACATGGTCCTCACGGTGACCTGTGTTCTTTTTTAATTCAAGAAACGTTTTTGCTTACTTGTATATTGTTCCTGTTGTTAGTGATGTTGTAAATGTATGGCTGATTTTACATCTTAAAACCCGTCAGGTCGTAACCAGTGCTTTGCTGCAGTTACATAAACACTATATTAATTGTTAAATATTGACTCTTTAAAGTCCTTTGCATGTTTACTTTTTCGTGTCTGTGTTATGTGATGTATCTGGTTGTATTTATGTGTTATACCATATCTATAAGTCTTGTAAATCATACTTATTTAAGAACATTATTGTTTTATATAATGCCGGCAAAAAGGCTCTATTGGGCTTATTACTAATTGTTGTTACTAATTATGACGGCTATAATAAATGTTATCGCGGCTTGCTCCATAGGTTCAGTTGTTCTCAGCTTTATCAGGGACCGACCAATCAAAGTCGGTAGTGGGATGTGGCTCCAATTGTTAACACATAATACTCTTGATCTAATTTGTTTAGAGAGAAGGACCAGTCCAGTCTACCGTATTTGTTTGAAACAATAATTATGGTTGAAAGAATATCCTTGCTGGAAAGAAAACTACAGTCTCGGACTCTAGTCAACAAAATAGTCGGATCCTTGATGTGAAAGTAAGGTTATTTAGTCTGATTATTCCTTCGTTCGAAAATAATTACAAATAGAAAAGACCATTTACAAAGCAATTGCTCTTTTACAAAAAAGGTAGTCCTGAAAGGAACAATGTTAACTTAAGTATTTTGCCATTACTCTTGCTGTATAAAGTGCATGTTCAACCAGCATCGCTGTCTTTCCAACCATAACCTTCTAAGAATTTCTATGCCGTTAGTACTGTTTGCTGTTACCCTTACAAAGACTATGACTATAATAGTATAGATAGCCCTCCATAGATGAAATGCTAGTTGTTTTGTACGTAAACCACTAGAGGCTACATATTTAATGCGACGTACGTAAAGCATCTCGTTAATGCACCTATCACATAAAATTTAATTTCGTGTTGAGCATCGATTTCAACCCAGTGATTGTTATCCGAAATTGAAGTGGTCGATAGAATTTCAGTATTGTAACAGGACAGGTTGCGACGTAAGCGGGTATGATTCAAAGCGTAATGACCTCGTGACTAAGATAACCGGCTACGACAATGTCCTAATCCATACCGACATGGCTTCTAAGTTTCAGTATGTTCAGTGAACTAAAGACGATGTTCCCGGTGCGAAATTACCTTACAGTCTAATAGAAAGTCACTCTTTTATACAACTGGATGGGCCAGAACATTTATATGTAGAACGTCCAGATGAATTTAAAGGGATAATCATCTGAATAGAGATTTTTGCAATATTTCGTGATGATTTTATAATTATATTTGGTTGACTGATTTTCCTTTTCATGCGAGTTTGGAGAAATACAATCTTTTTAATGTCTGGAAATGATGACGCATGAAAAGTACTTAATCGCATATTTATTTTCGTTAGATGAAAATTTATATAATGTTCCGGGATTCCTCTTTGACGGCTGTATCAATTAAATTATAACTATTCGCCTTAAGGTTTTTGTTTGACGATATTAAGATTGTCGTTAATAGTCTAGTATATTTGGTTATCGATTTCACCAGTCTTATAATTAAAAGGAATGCTTATAAGTTGGTAAGTAAAAAATAGATGTACGAATAGAACGAATGAAAGAATGAACAAACGGCGACTGAACAATTATAATGAATGTATGAGAAGATAGACAAATAGGAGAATTGCGAAATATATGAAATTTCACATGGATGACAGTAAACAAGACGATACTAAAGGACTCTAACTTTTCGCACAATCGACATTATAATTCGTAGCCGACAAATCACTCTGTCCAAATTAGAAGCCTTAAGGACAATATCTATACAACAAGTCTATGTTTGTTTCATATACAGAATCAGCTGCATATTTGTTTCAGTGCTATTTTGTTGACATAATTCACAGAGTACAAGACCTATTGAATATAAGCATTGCATTGCGTACACTCCAATTTTGTTCTGTCTTTCCCAACCGCAGTATGTCGGGGGTTGTCAGGTCATGTGGGTATATGACATCAAATTCTATCTATAGCAACGAAGTGATTCGTAAGCTGCCCTATTGCGGTCAACCGTGGTTATTGTGTCATGTTCAGAAATACCACGGTACACAAATGTTCAATATATATGTCAATCCAACTATCTCAGTTTTATCCATCTACTTTCGCGTCTACTTGCCGATATGTTGTGTCAATCCACCTCAGTATCCAACTATCCACCATTTTTCCTCTGTATCCAAGTATTGATCTATCTATTTACCTTTCCATCCGTCCTTTGAAAGGTGTGTAGGTGGGAGGGTGTGCAGAGCTGGGATTATTTTAGGAAGACAACAAATTATTGCCGGACCCCAAATGCCTTTAAAAATATTCTTGTTCTGATTTATTGAAAATAAGAACTAATTATATTCATGAAAATTTATTCTCAGGTAGAAGGACAATACTATCCGGAGAAAACTGCGTTCAGACATACACTACTAATTATTAGCAGAATTATTCGTACTTTGGTAAAAAGTTTATTTTATTTTCAATCATGATAAATACATGCATTCTTCATCTGCTTATGACTGTCTTTCGATTATGCATGGATAGTCACCGTCTTGGCACATATCACTAGTCACTTTCTGGCTCCTACTATTAAGGTTGACAGGCGAAATTGTGTCTTTGTGTGTGTTTGTGTGATTAGATTTTTAAAGCAGCTTTAACAATTTAATCACATCGCTACGATGTATACAGTGGGTTGTTTATAATGATATCTATCACTGGGGCATCATGCCGCAGACATGGAGTATTACGTCCCATCCAGTCGCATTAAATTGATACCCGGCCGACTAGACCTAACACTAACCTCTTAATGCTGAGCGCCAAACGAAGCAGATGCTAGTACCATGTTTATAAATCTTTGATATGACTCGGCCGGAGTTTTATTCCGCCACCTCCCGCATCCTATGCGGATGGACTAACCATCTAGGACACCGATGCGGTCGGGGGTTGTGAAGAAGGTAATACTTGGGAAAATATGTACGTAAATCCTTCGACTGATATCATAGCTTTTGTTTCTTAAAACGGTGAAACGCACTTGCCAGGAACAAAAACTCATGCCATCACTCATTTTTCGAGCCGAAAAGCGGACTATGATATGTAGCTTGTCCTAAATGAAATTTGTGCTGATCAGACCTCCAATATGGCCGCCATTATAATTATCATGCAAATCTAGTCATCGCTACTTCCCCTAAAATATTGTCATTTAAATCTGAGAATTTTATCTCACTAAAATACTTCTTATGCTATCTAATTGTTCTAAATCAAAATGGTTCTGATCGTACCTCTAACATCACAGTCATGGTGTCCAATTTAAAATCGTGTTCTTACAATTTTTCTTTAATGCATGGTCGTATTCACACAGAGTTTTCATTGAAACCTTAGCTCTGTATTTAGTTCGTCTTAAACGAAAATGATGCAGATGTGACATCCTTAAAACTAACAGATCTCTTTACAGTTACTTCTCTTGAACGGACACAGTACCAACATTAAATAAGAAGAAGAAAAATTGTTTCTCTTACGACTGTATGGTCTTCGACAAAGTTACATAAAAGAGCAAAAACCAACTGTTCCTCTGAAATTCTTCGCCAAAAAGAAACTGCAATGTATTCGTACCACCGTGGCTTTTCTACCACTGGATTGATCATAGAACTGACCGAGAAATGGCGAATGAGAAATTAGATGAATTCGCAACTTTCTGGTCAATCCTTGTTTCGTAAATTGCCACCGTGTCCGAATGGCAGCTATAAGCACACATTCAAAGTATGATATATAGAATTGACGTGGAAGTTTCTTATACAGGCTTTCTATCTGAAATTTTCTTTAGCAGTTTGAAGAAGGAGTTTAAAGGTCGTTATACTATTGATAAAGGTGGCAGTATTGGATGACGGAACGGCATACTTTGGACACATTGAAAAGGTCATTACGTCTGATTGTTTACTGTAAATTGTGTGCAAACTGTTCAAGTATTTATTCAATAAGTCGTGAATAACAACTGTGAACAGACGAAGGACCATACCATGAGTCGAATTGACCATGTAGCGATCTGAGCTCAAAGAAACTGCTATCTCATTTCATCGAGAGCTAAAATAATTTGGTATGGAGAAAAAATATCAGGAATTACAGTGTCACATAACAGCAGGATTTGTTGGAAAGGGAACGGTAGTGAAAAACAACTACAATAGTTTCTTCCTATATTGAATTAAGGAAAGAATTCCAACTAAGGGCCGTATGATTTAAAAATGAATTCCTATTTATTTTACACGAGGGTTCATTTGCATTACGTCATACTATTTCTAAGATCATATCATTTTGATTCACCAACCAATCGTATCAATAGCAAGAAGGAGAAGACGGAGATGCTCCAAAAACCATTTTACGAAAGTAGCAAATCTTGT
The DNA here is from genome assembly GCA_016617855.1 of Megalonaias nervosa. Classification (NCBI taxonomy): domain Eukaryota; kingdom Metazoa; phylum Mollusca; class Bivalvia; order Unionida; family Unionidae; genus Megalonaias; species Megalonaias nervosa. The sequence continues at coordinate 32,117 of JAECUM010002813.1, forward strand.
GAAATTTCCGTTGGTCTGCTAACATAGGCCAGCCCGTTTTCTCATATATTAGAGTTGATTAACACGAAAAATGTACATCGGTATTTTTGAACACACCTCCGTACGTACCACCGTATATTATATTAGGGACCAATAATTTAATATTCTTGGGAAGCTGGGTTGAAATTATGTTGGCAAATTAACGGCTCTAAAAAGGTTGGGAAAAATATCTTCCTCTAATATTAATCAAACTAACACCATATTGTAACTATCACAGTATTTAAATAACAAAATAAATATCGTGACATGACAGAAAATAAAATATCTCGGTTCGAAGAGCAATGCAACTCCCCACACCTGGAAAATTAAGTGATCAGTAAGTACTTTATAGTAGATGACATTATTGTGCGCACGCCGATGGTTGTATAAGTCAGCCACCTATAAACTCTAACTAAAGTTCGATGATTCAGCTTACGCTAATGCTGACACCCTGTAAAGGCATTGTACTGAAAATGGAGGGCTATTGAACCCAAGATATTATTAGCAAGGACATGTTAACGTGAGATGCACGGACTCAACAAACGAGAGAATATTTAGGTGACGGTAGGAATGACATAAATTTCAATCATAAAACAATTGCTCTCCTGAAAATGTTTGAATGATTCTTGGTCTTACATAGGAATGCATGTACTTATGACTTTAAAATACGATAGTAAATTATTTTAAATATGAATTTTTCTGTTCCTTTTATTTATTCAAAAAGTTTTTCAAACGTTGGTTTTGACACTCAAGTACCCGGCTACATATTTACAATTGTATTTGTAATATTCAAATGAAGTTCTGACAAATCCAACCGGTTTGTAAAAACAGATAAAAATTATTGCATTTATTGGTCATGAAAATGAAAACATGCTTTTGATATCCCTTAATTCTTAACAAGATCACTCGGGAATTTCAGTACATTGCTTACCGAAGCACCGGTACAGTGGAAAACGTTCTGCGGGGAAGTAACACTGGAAAAAATAAAAAAATAAAAACACATTAGTCATGCAGTTTACAAGGAATATCGCACACCTCTATCGTATATATGTTAAGCCGATGCAGTTGTCCCTGCTTGTAGCTGCAATTTTTTTCTACTTCGAGTGCTTCTTCAGGACCTGACAGCGTCTACATGTTCAAGTAAAGGTCGAATATAAGTGAAATATACTGTTTCAAATTTTTTCTATTCAATCTGTATTTAAGTATTTTAAACACAGATATAATTTTTGAGGCAGATGCAAACACGTTATCGACATGTTGTGCGCAAGTGACTAAGGTACTAAAAGTAACTCCCAGGTGTCTCTCATTGCCGACGAAAGGTAAGATCTCATTTCTAAATTTTAGTTTATGAAAGACGGGTTTTGATTTAAGTCACAAAATCAGTGCAGATAAGATGAAACATGCACAAAGTACACTGGGTACAACAAAAGCGCTATGTTCTATCCACTTATCAGAAACCAAGCTAGATCGTGTTAATCTATCGCAGCTGTCAGATGATTGTGTTAATCTGCCGATGCTGTCAATTTATTGTGTTAATCCACCGCTGCTGTCAATTACCTTAATCAATCGCAACCTGTCAATTGATTGTCTTATTCCGCCGCTGCTGTCGAGACTGTTGCTATGTGCAACACGTTTAGTTGGAGGATCTGGATTTCGAAAGCAAACACAACTCCCTTTCCTTCAGGCTTTTCCTGTTGGTCGGGTTTCCTTGCATTTATTCTATCTCTTTGACGGATCACCATTGAACTTTGCTCTTAAGGTCTTTTCCAGATTTCACTGTTTTCTCTTGTCCCCATTAGCATACAGAGTTCAAATTGCGTTTGCATCTGTTGCTGTGCTTCATTCCTTCTTTTTATTGGGAGACGGGCACATCTAAAAATGTAAATTCCATAACGCAATTTTAAAATCAAACGGTATATTAGTGGCGTTTTCGCATTGCTGTTCATACCAGAAGATAAATAGTCAATATATTATGAATTTTCTTAAAATGATTCCATGAGAAATAACAAATTATTGCTGAATAAAAACACAACTTCCCTAATGTATAACATCCTCCACCGTCGCCCCTAATTGGATCTCTATGGGATTTATTTGTCATGTCTCGTTGGATGTTTGGTCGGTACATCACATTGGCTGTTTTCCTCTTGATTTCTATACTGCCCTTGGTCAATAGTCGCTTCTCACAATTTGAGTGTAATAACCATTTGCTGTATGGATTAAAGCACATATCTCTTCCATGTCCATCACCTTTACTACGTGAAAAGTTTATATTTGTCCGCATGTTGATCTCTCGTACGCCTTCAGGTCTGATAGGTCAATTCACTGTGTTCAGGCTCGTCGACTGGCCACGAGAAAAATCTCGTTATCAGTGTCCGTGGCAGATGTTTCAAAGTAGCGATATAGTAGTGGCATCACAGTTTTTTATGCTTAAAGCTGCAATTTTTTCTAATTTGAGAACCTTTTCAACCGCACAATCATCCCAGACAACGTCGGCATATTCAAGTAAAGTTCGAATATAAGTGAAATATATTTTTTCAAGAGTTTTCTATTGAATATGTATTTAAGTTTTTTAAACGGTTATACCTTTTGAGGCAGATGCATCCATTATCGACATGTTGTGCCCAATTGCCTAAGGTGCTAAAAGTAACTTCCATGTGTTTATGATTGTCGACAAAAGGTAAGATCTCATTTCTAAATTCTAGTTTGGTAAAGACGGGTTCTGATTTAACTCACAAAATCAGTGCAGATAAGATTAAACATGTGTAAATTACACTGGGATGAGAAAATGTTTTAAGTTTTATCCACTTATCCAAGCTAGATTTTGTTAATCCACGGCTGCTGTCTCTTGATTGTGTTAATCCACCGCTGCTGTCAAGTCTGTTGCCGTGCGCAACACATTTTGTCGGAAGATCAGGGCTTCATATTGGTTCCTTGTGGGCGGATAGTAGAGTTTACTAATCATATGATAAAATATACACACATAAATAATGATTTGTGTACAAATTAGTAATAATTTAATACTTCTGATGTTTTTAGTACAACTGCCTAATCAGCTGTAGCTGTTGATCATGTTATTGGTATGGAAATTTCGTATGCTGTCCATAGGGTTTGGTTCAGTTATTAATGATATGATGACATTATTAATTCAGTGTGTGCTTTAAAACTATGCTTCCGCTGTACAGTGTCGTACCTGAGGCATTATTATTTTGTTGTAAAGAAAAAGAATTTCCAATATTATATTCGCTGATATTGCTTGGTTATTAAGTAGAAGACTTTATATGTATTGTAAAAATAACTTGCAATTATTTTGATTTGGTGCGTGATTGGTGGGTGTAACTTTGGATTATATTGCATATGAAATGTACATCGCTTCACTTGGTCATTTTACCTTCCTGGACTTTCAAGGTAAACTGGATAGAAAAAAAAAGTATCTTGCAGAGAACTTTTAAAACATATTATGTTATAATTAATTTATTGCACTTTCAGAAGTGGTTATTCTCTTCTCTGTGAAATTCGTTTTCTCTTTCTGAATAACTGGCTACGTTAGCATGCTTTGGACTTCTTCATCGTCCGTTATCAAGCATATGGGAGCAGCCATATCGACAACTGTCTGCATTAAACAGAGTGTTGTTTTGCTACTGCCTCATATGAAGAAAGATCAGGTCACAGTGACTGATAAGTATCATACAGATACTTTGTCGCAAGGTTACACAATTTCACCTTGTACCTCACTATCTTCAAGTGTTTCTTAATAACTGTAGAGAGAAACCTATGTAAATGTATTATGCATAATTCATTGTAAGTGAAATTACCCCAAGATGTGATAAAACATATCAATAACAATGTCCCAACAGATGATTCCTCAAGTTATAGACTGTCCCAGCAGATGATCCCTGTAGATTGTGTCCAAGCAGACGATCCCACCAGTTACAGTGTCCCAGCAGATGATACCCCTTGCTATAGGCTGTGTCTCAGCAGATGATCCCTCCAGTTACAGAAATGTGTCCCATCAGATGATCGTTCTAGCTATAGAATGTGTCCCAACAGATGACTCCTCCGGCTACAGACGACTTATTGCTTTCTTTGACTTCCATTAAAAGAAACAAACTCTTCTGTACGATTTCAGATAAAAAACTACAGAAATATGTGCCGATAGACTTGATGTTATTAATTACAACAATTAGCTTCATACTTGGTTACAGCATAAGTGATCGTGTTTCTGTCCTTCATTCTGCTGTAGAAACATACATATTAAAGGGTAATATACTTTGGCTTGTTGTATTTATCTAGCAAAGCCTTTTGATACTAAGTACAAACTAATGTACCACAACATTATTGTGTAAAGGGAATGCGGAAGATACCCACTTTGAACATCGTATTTTTATTATTTATTAAATACTAGTTGAAGGTTGTAAGAATGCTTTCAACTCGCTAACCACGCCAAAGTTGTTTAATGTTGAAACGATTAGATGAAAATGACTATGTCACCTTGGTTACCAAAGTTAAGGACATTTTATTTCACTTCAGTTTTGGGTATGTCTGGCTAAATCAACATGTTGGAGACGACAAACAATTTTTGTCTCACTAGTTTTGCAAAGAATTAAGGATTTTACATTCCAAAACTGGCAGAGTGATATTCACAATCCACATAAATATGTCTATTATAATATGTATAAAACCGAATTAGAACCGGAAAAATACCTCTTATATGGATTATCATATTTTCTTAGGAAGTTACTTGCTAAATTTAGGTACTCAGCGAATACGCTGAAAATAGCAGAATTAAGAGAAATAATATTTATTGTCAATTATGCTGGAAAAATAATGTTATTTGGTAGAAGATAAATTCCATTTTGTTTGTGTTTGTCCAGCTTATGGTCATTTAAGAAAGAAATACTTTAATGAAGTTAAATATTTCTATTCGTCTGGAAAAAAAAACTTGTATCCCTTGTGAGTCACAGTAATATATTAATTATACAAAAAATCTTTCTTACTTTATAGTAATAATAATATGCACCGATTATAGGTAATTATGTATGTAGACTCATTTGTAATATGCGCCGGTGGCCTAAATTACTGAATAAAGTATATTGTTATTATTATTATTATTATTATTATTACAACATTATTTTAGGAAATGTCTTAAATATTATCAGAGTCGTGAATTAGGAATTAAACTCGTGATGCTGATAAAAAATATTTTTTCAATAAATGTGTGAAACTTATTAATGAATGGTAGTTTACAGTAAAAACTACAAGTATTGAGGTGAGCAGAGAGTGAACATATCTAGGTGTAATCATTAAAAGTTCTGAAAGGCTTGATCATGTTACTCTGTTTGATGAATGCAGAATAGCAATATGGTAGTCACTGATGCTGTGATTGGGGGTTAAACGTGGGAATTCTATTATTCAGCCTATTACAAAATATGTTTGTGAGACTTAGGGTATTACATCTTGCAATCTTCACATGTGAAACTATCATCACTGATTATAGGATTTATATGATAAGAAAATGCGTGAAAAATTTCTTGGGAGTGAATAAAATCAGCATCTTAGATACAAGAGGAGAAATGGGGGAATATGTGTGCCCTAAGCATATACGTCATTGTACAGTAGGTACAGTTTTGGAAAGGAAATAGCTTAACAACTGTATCTATTTTAGAATTAGTACTCATTCTTTTCAACTCGAAATAGACTGTAACCAATTACCTATTATCGTAACTAATGCTAGATAGTGCTCTTGTGGTGTAAGCAAACTTGTGCACAAAAACCATTTCTTCAGTCTTTATGTACGAACAAATCATTTTCTTAATATAGAGCACGATGGGTATGACATTAGTATAGACACAGATCATTTTGTAAGCATGCTTGATTGTGATATCACACCTTTAGTTATTAATTATGTATATGACATATCTAACAATATGAGAGGTTTAAAGTGTAAGTCAATATGTTCATGTACTCGCATCAAATTAAATTAAATTAAATATGCATTGCTGCTCTAAAATTTAATGCCTATATAGTTTCTCCAAATCTATTGAATCTTGATTGTTGAAAACCCTGCACATTAAATGTCATAAACAAACTATTGATTGATATGGAATTTTACATCGGTGTCCAGGAACTAAACTTGTTCAAGAATAGATGACGTTGGGTCATTCGTAACAAATAACAGTGAAATACGGTATTTTTTCTCAACACGCACGGTTTTCATTGTTGACATCATTATACGCGACATTCAATCTAGTTCGTACAGAATCAAACCTTAAAGCTGACTTCTTCAAAAATGTCCACGTACATTAATATTGATTTTTGTCGTATGTATTTCTCATGACTGTAAATTATGACCTTCATAGGATTATGGATGCATGAGGATCCAAAATAAAGAGAGTAATCACGATTTAAAGATATGTGAACTCAAATTCTAAAAAGTGACGATAATTTCTAAAATAGTCTGCATTTAACGCAAACATAACATGTACTAGTTTTACTATAATTGTTGTGAAATGAGAACATGCTAACCATCAGTTCAGCGGTAAACTTTTTAACTAAACTTCATGGACTGCTTGTATAATACAGCAATATTTGTCTCACTTTAAATTGTTTCTGTAATTAAAATTTTAAAAAGTATGTATATGTGTGTATAACAAATAACAGTGGTGGATCTACAAATATTAGATGATATAATTTGATATTTGATATTTAATAATATATTGTCAGTGTTTCCCCAAGGGATATATGACCATGAGTGAAAACTCCTCTTGGTGTCAGAAATGGAGGTCAGATTGAGTACAAAAAAGATAGTGTCAACAATGGAGGTCAAATTAAAACTTTGCGGGTTTCTTATGCACAAATGACGGTAAAGGGAAATGCTAATTGTCGTTAATGGCATACAGTCCCATCCGTCTTGTGTGTGTGGTTGGATGTATAGGGCTGGGATTATTTTAGAAAGAAAACATTATTGTCGGACCCGAAACACCTTTGAAAAATATTCTTGTTCTGATTTATTCAAAATAAGACCTAATTATATTCATGAAATATAATCCTCAGGTAGAAGGACAATAATATCCTGAGAAATCAGCTTTCAGACATACAGTACTAAATATTAGCAGAATTATTCGTACTTGGTAAAACGTTTATTTTATTTTCAGTAATGATAAATACATGCATTCTTCGTCTCTTTATGTCTGTCTTTCGACGATGTGTGGATGATCACCTTTTAGAGCGCCGTATTGGCACATATCACTAGCCACTTTCTGGCTGCTTTGTAATAAGATTGAGAGGCAAAAGTGTGTGTGTGTGTGTGTGTGTGTGTGTGTGTGTGTGTGTGTGTGTGTGTGTGTGTGTGTTTCTGTGTTGTGTGTGTGTGTTTGCGTGAGTTAGATTTCTGACGTAGTCTTAACAATTTTAGTCATATCCCCACGATTTCTCCAATTTGGCAGTTTATAGTGATATATATCACTGGGGCGGCATGTAGCATCATGTCCCATCCAGTCATATTAAACTGAAACCCGGCCGACCAGTCCTAACACTAACCTCTTAAAGCTGAGCGAAGAGACTGCTAGTACCATTTTTATAAATCTTTGGCATGACTCGGCCGGGTTCAAGTCCCCGACCTCCCGCTTCCAATGTATTTTCTAAAATTCAAAAAATAATTTTTCCTAGAATACAAAGTGAAAATTTTTAAAGAATTTACAGTATTGTGAATTAAATCCCATCTAGTCCGGAATGTTTTATCACAAATCCAAATGTATCAAGTTTTAACAAAATCCCAGTGGTATGAGTTTGCTGACGTACATGTAGTCTCGAATCTGGTAATGTGCCAATGGCCTGAATTGTGGTGATGTGCTAACAGTCTCTCGATGTATCACAATCATATAATCCAAAAATGTTCTCTTCTGAATTCACCATAATTCCAGATTAATGTTCCAGCCCAAGAATATTATTGCTGAGAACTTTGTATTTCCAGTAAAAAAGAATTTGAATCAAAATAATTGCACCAACCGATCTGACCATTTTATTCGTCTGAACTTTCTTCGCCAAAGAGGATACTGCAATGTACTGGCACCACCGCGGCCTTTTCTACCATTGGATTGACCACATAACTCACCGAGAAATTTCAATGAGAAATTAGACGCATTCGCAACTTCCTGGCCAATCCTTGTTTAGTAAATTGCAGCCGTTTCCGAATGGCAGCTATAGGCACACATTCAAAGCTTGATATTTACAGCCCATGTAGAAGTTTCGCATAAATGCATTTTATCATTTAATTAAATTTTGTTAAGCAATTTTAAGAAGAAGGAGTTTAAGGATTGTTATAATATTGATAATGGCGGCAGTATTAGATGATGTAACGGCATAATTTGAACATATTTAAAACGTCATTACGTCTGATTGTTTACTGTATAATCGTGTGCAAATTGGTCAAGCATCTTTTCAATACATCGTGAATAACAACTGTGAAGGACGAAGGACCATGCCATAATCCACCTGGCCTTATAACGATGTGCTCTCAAAGAAACTGCTATCTCATTTCATCGAAAGCTAAAATAATTAGGTATGGAGAAAAAAATCAGCAATTACAGTGTCACGTAAAGGCAGGGTTTCTAAAGCTAATAGGATGGAAGGACATTGAGCTATTGGACAGCCTAAAGGATGGCCTAGAAATTACGAAGGTGCTAAGCTTATGGCCTATTTAACTAATTGGTTAACCAAGCCTTCTATAACAACATATGTCTGATTTCTTCAAGTTTGTTATGCATATCAATTTATGGCTTTTTCTCTCAATACATTCTTGCTGTTATCTCAACGCAAAATAAAAAAGCAATGAACAGAGGTTCAGTTCAAACACTTCTTCCACAAGCGTTATAATCGGATAGGGCCATACGTTCTCACAACTTTGCAAATACTATTTCTCTACAGAAACTTGTACATTTAGAATATAATATTACTGGAAGAAAGAAAAGGATATAATAAGAGAGAGAGAGAGAGAGAGAGAGAGAGAGAGAGAGAGAGAGAGAGAGATAAATTATATGCATTATTATGACTGTCAATTGTAGAGAACTCGAAGGGCATTGAGGGATTTTTAGAAAGGGGAAAGATAATAAAAAAAAAATCTCAAAAGAGCTGAACAATAATTTCTTTCTTTATTGAATTGAGGAAGTTATTCCAGCTAAGGGCGGTAGAATTTAAAAATGAATTCCTATCTTATTTTTACACGAGTATTCTTTTGCATTACGTTATACTATTTCTAGATATTTTGTTTATTTACCAACAAATGGCAGCAGTAGCTCAGAAAGAGAAGAAGGAGATACTCCAAAAACCATTTTATGAAAGTAGCAAATCTTGTGAAATTTCTGTTGGTATGCTAACAAAGACCCACTTTTTGCCTCATATCTTAGAGTTGGGTAACACGAAAAGCGTACCTCGGTATTTCTGAACACACCTCCGTACGTACCAACGTATATCTCAGTTATATTAGGGACTAACAATTTAATATTCTGAGAAAGAGGGGTGGTGTGACATTTAGTTGGCAAAATTTACGACTCTAAAAAAGTTGGGAAAAATATCTTCCTCTAATTTATTGCAAATTAACACCATATTTTGACTGACATTATTTAAAAACCAAAATAATTATTTTGAGATGACAGAAAATATAATATCTGGGTTCGAAGAAAAGTGCAGCTCCCCATCTCTGCAAACTTAATAGATCAGAAAATACTTTATAGTAGATGACCTTCCTGTGCGCATGTCGATGGTTGTATTGGTTGATGACTTTCCTGTGCGCATGTCGATGGTTGTATTGGCTGGCTACATGTGTGCATGTAACTAAATTGGGATGATTCAGCTTACACAATAGCTGACACCCTGTAAAGGCATTGCACTGAAAATAGAGAGGTATTGAACCCCAACAGATTAATAGTTTCGTTCTTGACAGGCCTATTATTAGCACTGAAACATAGATTGGGATACCAACACCCGGGAAAGATATTTATGAAAGAGGGCAAGTTCACATGAAGCACACCGACGAAACAGACGGAATAAAATTTCAATCAGAAAACAAACTCTCTCCTGAAAATCCTTGGATGTTTATCGGTCTTTGAAAGGAATATCTGTACTTTAGACCTTGCAAAAGAAATCCACGAACATTAGCATTACTTTTGCCGTATGCATTTCTCATTGCGTGTAAATATTGACCTACAAAGGAATATAGATGTACGAGGATCCAAAACAAAGTGAATAATCACGATTTAAAAGTGTGTGGAATCAAATTCTAAAAAAATGACACTAATTTCCAAAATAGTCTATATTTAACGCGAATATGACCTTTACGACTTTTACTACAATGGTTGTGAAATGAGAACGTGTTAACCATAAGTTATCGGTAAACTATTAAACTAAACTCCAGGCACTGCTTGTATCCTACGACAATATTTGTCTCACTTTCAAATGTTTCAATATTTTAAATTTTATTTATATGTGTGTATTGTAAGGAGCGGTGGTGGATCCATATATATTGTTTGGGACCGTTAGGGGAGGGGAAAGGGAGCATGGGGTAGGGTGGGCATAAAAAGAAGGGGTCTACAGTGCACTTTGAGGTAGTCCAGGTGGCATAGTCTTTAAAAGTTCAGCATTTTAAGAGTTTCTAGAGCATACGTTTACCCATCTAGGTCCTACATACAAGGCATGCAAGATTTGAATGATATAATTTTATATTCGATATCTACTAATACATTGTCAGTGTTTTCCACTGGGATAAATGACCATGAGTCAAAACTCTCCTTGCTGTCAGAACTGGGGGTCAGATTGAGTGCAAAAAAATTAGAGTCAACAATGGAGGTCAAATTAAAACAACTTTGCGGGTTTCTGATGCACTTATGAGGGTAAAGTGAAACGCTAATTGCTATTAATGGCATATCCGTTTATTAGATAAAAGACAACACGTTGTCTTGTTCATCTTCCATAGTTTCTGTTTATTTTATTTTCAAAAATGCCTCTACATTCTGAGAACTGTTATGATTAGTTCATTTCACTAGTATGCTTTCAAACTGTCTAGAAACATAACTGTAAAATTGGGTTCAAAATATATAAGTTATCAAATATGTCATTTTTCTCTTCTTCTGTAAGATGTACCTGAAAAGCCTTTTACAGTTTATAATATCACCAGGAAGACACAACTTGTATGTTACATCCTTATTACATTAATTTTCATATGAATTTAAATTGGTAATTCTCGCGAGGGTAAAGTAATTCCAGCATCTTTTTTAGGGTTACAATTATGTACAGAAGGTGAGCGCCTCAGCGTTAGGGTGTGTACTTGTGGCAGTCTAGACAGGTTTGATATAGGACTCAAATGAAAGGTTATTTGGCAATATACATGTCAAAATGTAGTGCAATTAACTTGATATTCAAAATCTAACAATGAAAAAAACATATTGATATATACCATACAAAGAGATTACATTTCTCAGATGGTTTTCGTTATTGGTTTCAGGGATCATTTGTTTTTTTCCTTGTTACGAAAATACAATTAGTTCCGTGCCTTCAGCTAGAACTACGTTAATAACCTGGTAGCCATTTATCTTATTTACACCGAAATTCCTTTTTAAAATGGATGGCATTATGATATCCTATACATAGATTACATAACGAATCGATTGTATACTTACTGATTTCCAATACCTGGATCATAAAACGAATCTATTGAATACTTATTGATTTCCAATACATAGATTATATAATGAATCAATTGCACACCAATGTACATAAAACTGCTGAAATTGGACAACTTTTTTTCTGAAATAATATAATGTACCGAAATTATGCCATAGTGTGAAATTTTTCTTGCATGTAGAAATCACTATTATATATAAAATTCATATATAAAATGCAAATGGTTTGTGACAAAAATTAATATATATATATATATATATATATATATATATATATATATATATATATATATATATATATATATATACACATACATATGAGTCGATATATGGGAATATTTCACGGGTGAAGTTGAAGCATTGTGTTGTCACGAGTGAATATCCTTAAATGAGTAACGCATTTAAATGCTTTATTTCGTTATTAATGGTCCCAATACATTGTTTTTGTCGGATGTAGCACCCTGGAACCATTTCCAGCATAGTTCATTAATATAATCAATTCGTGTGATTCTGGGTTATCTATTACACTCCGGATTAACTTTGTTCTCAGAATCGGCCATAACATATCTTTTAAGCTTAATACTGCATTGACTGTGAGATCGTCCGATTTCCATTTCTACAGCAACTGCACGACTACAATTTTACTATCCAGCAAACGAATTGCTTGGACTGGAAATAGCGATTTTTATTATACGTTTTACTGAGTTGTATCTGTAATCAGAATTATAAAATAAATGAATAAACAAATATAAGTTTCATAGTTTTGATGTAAATGAATTTATGAATGATTTGCAAACTCTTCCGTTTCCTCTCATGTCCACAAGTAATGATTCACAATTTGTCCATGTAGACCTTGCAACTGTTCTGTAGTATTCTAAAGACAAACATGCTACAATAAAATATACATACCCAGGTAGGACAGCATGACCTTATAAAAAAATGAAAACTACAATAAAATATACATATCTACGTAAGAAACAATGCACTTATAGCAACAAACATTCCTCTAAGAATATAGACAACAAAGGAAAGCTATATGTGCTAAGCATATGATGTTCACAACATACGTACCAATCATTAAAGGCATTGAAAAAACTAGAGCAAGGAGAGAAATTTGGTGAGCAACTTAAATATTATGTCTTTGAGAATATAAGTTGTACAATAGAGGTACTGGGGACACAAAATCTGGTAACTCTGGTCAGCTCTTAAGTCTAATGTTTCTAATGAATAATCTTCTAGTCTAAAGTGATGATTCATACAGAAGGTACAGAAAACTTGTAAAGAATTCGAAGGAAATGTATGAAACCTTCAATGATTTTTATATATAGGCGTAATAAGACATTGGCAAGGATATTCATTTTGACCCTTGACACTTCACAGTATCATAGCTGTTAAGGACGATAGCAACAAAACAGGTTCATATTTAAGCATGTTAATTGTTAAAAGCATGAAATTCTAATATTTGCCATGTTCGTGTGAATATGTCGCAAGTACTTCTAGTTTGGTAAAGGCAGAATTAAATTCACCCACTTGATTAAAGTAACTACGGAACAGTTAGCATTCTATTCCATATATCAAAACTCATTGAAAGATCAATAGATCCCCAGTTGGCATCATGTTTTGAGGACAGTTTGGTACATATATTTGAATGCATTTCGAAACGTTGGTGTATGCCAGTCTAGTCCTTTGCACGTACTCGAAAACAGAATGTAGGCGTCTTATGAGAACATTTACGTAACTTCATTTCTGATGGATTTATCACCCTTGTGACATTCTCCTTTGGAGGTTAGGGGATACGTTATGGAAGATGTTACAGTACGTCTTTTATTTAGCTATCTGTCAAATCGTAAGCAAGAAATAAGGATGTATGGTGTCTTGAGTAGCTGGACCAAATTTAAAAAGGGATAAATCCTCTAACTTTTACTATTTAATTGTTTCGTCAATGATATTTGTTTTATATTATTAAATATGATTCCCTATCTAACTAGTATAATAACAACACTGTCATTTTCCTCAGAACTTTTATATCCTTGACATAAGCAATGTCACTATAAACTTTGAAGACGTTATCAAACTGATAGGAAATGATAATTGACGATCAACTGCAACTGATACATGTCAAAAGGCTTTGACTGAGAGCTTCATGACAACAAATTATCTTAAACCGTGTTGGTTAAATACTTGTATGAATGCTTCATGACAGATAATTATCTTAAACCGTGTTGGATAAAAGTTACCAAGATTCAAGAAACCGACAGTTTTACATACTTTCATCATTACCAATGTCTGCTTCTTCCGCCAGCATGGCATTACTTCAGTGATTAAAGTGCAAGAATATGCTTTGTGATTTCTTGAAACAAATTTCTTGATCCCTGGCTTCCGGACTTTTTAATCAAATTATTGATGAGTCATATCCTGTGGCACCCAGGTCCTAATATTTAAATGAAGCCATACCAAATTTGTGATACAGTAAATTTGTATACCTTGTTACAATGGTAAATATATTTTCCTGTTTGATCCAACTGTCCAGATTTCATTTCTTCTTATATCTTTAGCTACTTTTTTCGGTATGTCTGTTACGGATGAGGTGAGATGTATCCGTCTGACCTTTAGGTAATGAACAGAGCTCTGGCCAAAGGGACCTTTTAAGTATAAAAAAAACAAACAAAAACGAACAATGAGCCCCGGACCTTGGGCATAAGGAAGCCCCTGCTATGATCATTTCAACTACATTGAACATAAATTATTAAGACCAAAATGCCAAACCAAAAAGTGTGCAGACTTATGTCAATGACTCAGAAAGCTTTTTCAATCTGGAATAAATTTATTCCGGAATGTTTGGATGATCGGCTATGTTTAAACACATTAAATATGATTTTAAATATTCAAACATTTTCGATTGCAAAAACGTTATAAAATGAACATATGACAAAAAATGTATTCTGAGAAATCAGCTACCAAATCATTTTAGAGGGGAAACAAATTTCAATTCACTTAGATCTTCAAGTATACCGAGGAATGTTAAAGAATGTAAATGTAACATATATAAATCCCCACAACAACAATAACTCTCCTGCCTTGATATCTGTTTCGCAGTGTGTCTAACTTCTTTTTCTTGTGAAATAAACTGCAATACAGATTTCGGTTTGAGTGAACATCGAAGCAGAGTGAATGTTGTTGCTGATGTTACATTACTGCTTTGTTTGATGGTGTGGGTTTGTGATAAAGTTTGTCAGTAGCTTAGCGTGGATGGGTGGTTCTTAAGGGGATTTTCCTGTGTTCTTCCTTCACCAATTATACTAGCCGCCATGTATAGCCTATCATGCGCTTAAAAATGGCGTCAAAAAACCCAAGACAACAGCTTTGTCTGGTGAACCGTGAGGCGCCCTTTATTTGGTTTGAGTTTCGTCATGTATCTTATATTGAATTTGAATTTCATCAGGTGTCCTACATTTAATTTGAATTTCGTCATGCGCCCTTCATTTAATTCATTTGAATCTCATCAGGTGCCCTGCATTTAATTTGTACCTCAACATATTTCTAACTCTGTCCTGTGTCCCTTTTAATTAAAAAAAATACCTTATACTATTTTTTCTTATTTGTATGTTGTTTCTCTTCTTATTGTTGTTGTAAATGTATGGCTGATTTTACACCTTAAAACCCGTCAGGTCGTAACCAATGATTTGTTGCAGTTGCATAAACACAATATTTATTGTTAAATATTGACTCTTTAAATTCCTTTGTATGCTTACCTATTCGTGTCTGTGTTATGTGATTTATCTGATTGTATCCATGTGATATGCCACGTCTATAAATCTTGTAAATTATGTTTGTCTAAGGACATTATTGTTTTATATAATGCCGGCAAAAAGCTGTATTGGGCTTATTACTAATTGTTGTTACTAATTAAGCCGACCATAATAAATGTTATCATGGCTTGTCTAGTCTGCACCATAGACTGAATTGTCCCCAGCTTTATCAGGGACTGACCAATTTAACTCGGTAGTGGGATGTGGCTCCAAATATTAACACATGATGCTCTTGCTTTAAATTGTATAGAGAGAAGGACCAGTCCAATATATCGTACTTGTCTGAAACAATAATTATGCTTGAAAGAATAACCCTGTTGGACAGAAAAAATACAGTCTCACGCTCTAGTCAACAACATTGTCGGATCTTTGATGTGAAATTAAGGTTATTTAATCTGATTATTCCTTCATTCGAAAATAATTACAAATAAAAAAGACCATTTACAAATCAACTGCTCTTTTATTAAAACAGGTAATCCTGAAAGAAACAATGTTAACTTAAGTATTTTACCATTAGTCCTGCTGTATAAAGCGCATGTACAATCAGGATAGCTGTCTTTCCAACCGTCACCTTCTGAGACTGTAAATGCCGTTAGTACTGGTTGTTTGGTTCCCTAACAAAGACTAGGATTATACCAGTATAGATACCCCTGCATAGATCAAATGTTAGTTTTGTGTATGTAAACCACTAGAGGCTACATATTTGAACCATCTCCTTAATGCACCTATAACAGATAATACAATTTTGTGCTGAGAGTCAGAGACTTCGATTGATTTCTTTGCAAATGTTTCAACCTGGGGAAAGTGTTCTTTCAACTGCAGTGATTTTTTTTTTTTTTTAAACCAGAAATTGAAGTGGTCGATAGAATTTTAGTATTATAACAGGAGAAGTTACGAACTTGGCTATTGCGATTCAATTCGTCATTAACTCGTGACTAAAATAACCGGCTAGGACAATGTCCTAATCCATACCAACAAACTTTGTAACATGGCTACTAAGTTTCAATATGTCTAGTTAACTAAAGAATATATATCTTACAGTCTAATAGAAAGTCACTCTCTTATACAACTACTTAGTGGAAATCGAAGTAACTTTAATTCATTATTTCAGTAATTTAGGATACTGTCCTATAATACATGGAAAAGGTCTGATTTTATTGGAGCACAACACACTTCATATAGTCTGTCAGATGCTAAATGCGTAAAAAAAACTATAGAAATATGTTAAGCTGGAATGGCATACCAGCGTTTATCTTAACACTGGTTTTATCTAATGTCTCGGTGAATTTTAAAAAGAAAAACGCATAGTGTTTGTGTCAAGAATTGGTAGTAAATTATTTCTGGAACAGAAGTTACATAAAATAAGCTAACTGATCCAAAGTCACTTTCTCCTTGCGTTAATATCAAGTTTATAACAGAACATCTATCCAGAAACGTCCAGATGAATGTATACAGGTAATCATCTATACGGAGATTTTTGCAATATATCGTAATTACTTATAATAATTATATTTTGCTGACTGATTTACTATTTCATGCCAGTTTGGAGACACACAATCCTTTTATTTCTGGAAATGATGAGGCATGAAAAGTGTTTAATTGCACATTTATTTTCGTCAGATAAAAATTGAAATAATGCTCCGGAATTCCTCCATGACGGCTGTATCAATTCAATTATAACTATTCTCCTTACGGGGTTTTTGACGATTTTGAGATTGCTGTTCATAATCTAATTTATTGCGGTTTCAATTTCATCAGTCAGTCTTATTATTAAATGGAATGCAGAATGAAAACGAGGTACAAACAGAGGTAGGTACTTATAAGTTGATAAGTAAAAGAGTAGATGTAAGAATAGAACAAATGAAGGAATGAACAAAAGAGCAATTGAACAATTATAGTGCATGTATGAAAAGACAGACAAATAGGAGAATTGCGATATATATGAATTAACACACGAATGACAATAATCAAGATGATAGTAAAGTGTCATAACGTTTCTCACAATGGATATTATAATTTCACTGAAACCAGAAATGGATATAAAAATATGCCAATGACTCCATGGAATGGAGATTACTATTTAATGTTGTTTTGATTTACGGTTTAAATTAGACCGAACAATAAAACAATTATCTTCGTAGCCGATAAATCACTATGTCCAAGTTAGAGGCCTTCAAATCTATAAAATAAGTATTTATTTGTTTATATACAGAATCATCTTAGTGTTTCTTCTTTGATAGCTATTTTGCGGACATAGGTCAACGAGTATAAGACCTAGTTGAGTGTAAGCATTACATTGTGTACACTCTAATTTTGTTCTGTCTGTCCCAATGCAGTATGTCAGTGCTTGTCAGGTCATGTGGGTAAATAACATCAAATTCTATCTATAGCAAGGAGATGATTCGTAAGCTGCCCTATTGCGTTCAACCGTGGTATTGTTCAGAAATACCGCGGTATACAAATTTTTCATGTACCTAACTCAAGATATCTGTCATTCCAACTATCTATACATCAACTTATGGGTTTACCTACCGATATTTTATGTCAGTCCACCTCAGTATCCAACTATCCACCATTCCACCTCAATATCCAACTACTGATCTATCAATCTACCTTCCTTTCCTTCGTTTTGAAAAGTGTTTGTGGGGTGGGGTGGGGTGGAGGGCTGGGGTTATTTTAGGAAAAGCATATTTTTGCCGGATCCCAAATACCTTTAAAAATATTTTTGTTCTGATTTATTCAAAATAAGAACTAATTATATTCATGAAATATAATCCACAGCTAGAAGAACAATAATATCCTAAGAAATCTGCAATGAGACATACATACTTTCATAGAAAGTTTATTATATTTCAGTCATGATAAATACATGCTTTCTTCATCTGCTTATGGCTGTCTTTCGACGATGCGGGGATATCCACCTTTTAGTGGACCGTATTGGCACATATCACAAGACACTTTTGGGCTGCCTTCTAATAAGTTTGAGAGGCGAAAGTGTGTGTGTGTGTGTGTGTGTGTGTGTGTGTGTGATTTAGATTTTTAACGTAGCTTTTACGATTTTAGTCACATCGCTACGATGTCTGCAGTGTGGCAGTTTATAGTGATATCTATCACAGGGTCATCTTTGCTGGTCATGGTACCAATATGATAACCCTATCTACACAATGGCAGATCGTACAGATATTTTAGTGCTTTGTCGTAGCGACAGCTATTGGATTAGATGAGTTGCCTCACTTAGTTTATAATGCCAACTAATCAATATCGTACAACAACGGTGCTTTGAACATCGGCCTGAAATGGTGGAGGCAATTGACTTAAAAAGATACTTTGTAAGTTTAACATCGAAAGTACGACTATGTACCAGAGTGAAGACCTTATAGGTATATTTGAGTGAACCGTATTTGTACAAACACGGACCGGCAGTGGAAGATTGGGTATTTATCAGTCCATTCAAGTTGTGTATTCCCCAAGTCTCGATCATGTTGGAACAATCTTCATATTTGAATATCTTAATTTTTATTTAAATTCACAGACCCGAAGTACAGAAATATCTGCTCGATACGCCAAGGTGTAGATAGGGTTATTATATCGGAACCTGGAGAAAAAATCAGGAATTATAGTGTCACATAACAGCATGATTTCTAAAGCTAATAGGATGGAAGGTCGCTGTGCTATTGGACAGCCTAAAGGAGGGACTAGAAAATATGAAGGGCTTAAGCTTATAGCCTATTTAACTAATTGGTTAACCAGTCCCTCCATAACAGCACATGTCTCATTTCTTCCAGTTTGTTATACATATCAATTTATGTTTTTGTTTAATATATTCGCGCTATTATCTCAACGCAAAATAACAAAGCAATGAACAAAGAAGTTCGGTTCAAACATTTCTTCCGTCAGTGTTATAATGGGATATTGTCATAAGCTCTCACAACTTTGTAAAAGCTCTTTCTCTAGAGAAAATTGTACATTTATAAATGGACTCCTGGAAACAAATCTCAGGATATAATATTACTGGAAGAAAGAAAAGGATATAAAGAGAGAGAGAGAGAGAGAGAGAGAGAGGGAGAGCGTTTGACAGTGGCAGGAACAAATAATGTACATTATTATGTATGTCAATTGAAGAGAGCTAGAGAGGAATTTAGGGATTTCTAGAAAGGGGAAAGGTAATAAAAAAATCTGAACAATACTTTCTTCCTTTACTGAATTGAGGAAATTATTCCAAAGTAGGGCGGTAGAATGTAAAGATGAATTACTACTTATTTTTACACGAGGTTTCATTTGCATTACTTTATACTATTTCTAAGATTATATCTTTTTGATTCACCAACCAATGGCAGCAGTAGCTCAGAAAGAGAAAAGGGGGATGCTCCAAAAACTATTTTGTGAAACCAGGAAAACTAGTGCAATATTTGTCGGTCTGCTAACATAGGCCAGTCCGTTCCTCATATATTAGAGTTGGCTAACAAAAAGAATGTACCTCGGTATTTCTGAACACACTGCCGTACGTACCACTGTATAACTCAGTTATATTAGGGAACAACAATTTAATATTCTGGGGAAGGGGGATGGAATTTTGTTGACAAATTTACGGTTCTAAAATAGTTGGGAAAATATCTTCCTTTAATTTACAGCAAAATAACCATATTGTAACTATTACCGTATTTAAAAAACAAAATCCTTATCTTGAGATGACATAAAATATAATATCTCGGTTCGAATATAAGTGCAGCTCCCACCTTTAGAAAATTAAGTGATTAATAAGTACATTATAGTTGATTACTTTCCTATGCGAATGTCGATGGTTGTATGGGTTGACCACCTGTGCGCATGTAACTAAATTGGGAAGATTCAGCTTACACTATTGCTGACACTCCGTAAAGGCATTGCACTGAAAATAGAGAGATACTGAACCCAACAGATTGTTAGTTACGCTCTTGATAGGCCTTAAAAACTTAGAATGGGATGCCAACACCCGGGTAAAATGTTTATCAAAGTGGGTAAGTTAACATGCAACAAACGAGAGAATATTTAGTGGGCGGGAGGAATTACGTAAATTTCAATCAGAGAATATTTAGTGGACGGGAGGAATTACGTAAATTTCAATCAGAAAACAACCGCTAGTCTGACAATCTTTGGATGATTTTCGGTCTTGAAAAGGAATACATGTACTTAAGACTTAAAAATATGCTAGTAAATTAGTTTAAATATGAAAATTTTGCTGTCCCTTTTCTTTAATCCAAAATTGTTTCCAAAAGTGGGTTTGGGAGGTTTAAGAATTGGGTTACATAAATATAATTATATTTGTAATATTCAAAATGAAGTTCTGACAAATCCAACAGATACAAATTATTGCATTTATTTGTCATGAAAATGAAAACATGCCATCGACATCCCTTAATTCGTAACAAGATACCTAGGAAATTTCTGTAGAGTCCTTACTGACGGTAACTACCGAAGCACCGGTACATTGGAAAAAGTACTGTATGCAAGCAACACTGGAGAAAATTGAAAAAGAAAAAAAAAAAAAAGAAAAAAGAAAACAACCAAGTAAATTGGTGTACAAGTAATAACACTCACCTCTATCATATGTATGTTAAACCGATGCACTGCTGGTTACATCAATTACAGTTTTCCCTGCATGTAGCTGCAATTTTATTTTAAATTAGAGAGCCTCTTCAGAACCTGACAGTGTCGGCATATTCAAGTAAAGGTCGAATATAAGTGAAATATACATCTTCCCTAGCCAAGGTTCCGATATGATTAACCCTATCTACACCATGGCAGATCGAATAGATAGATTGGTGCTCTGTCCTAGCGGCATGTATTGGATTTCATGTAATGCCTACTAATGAATAGCGTGTTGCATTGTACATCGGCCGAATAGGGTGGTTCCAATTCACCCAAAAGGGATACTTTGGAAGTTTAACATCGAAAGTTTTACTATGTACCATAGAGAAGCCATTACAGGTTTATTTGAGTGAAATGTATTTGTGCATTATCAGGCCATTCAAGCTCTGTTCTATCGTTGTCTCGATCATATAGGAAGAGTGTTCAAATTTGAAAAAGCAAAATTTGATTGGATGCGGTGTCTTTTCGCCGCATCCATTGAAATTCACAGATCCGAAGCACATAAACATCTGCTCGATACGCCAAGGTATAGATAGGGTTATCACATCGGAACCTTGGCTCGCGAAGATGTGAAATATATTGCTTCAAGGGTTTTCTATTCAAATTGTATTTAGTTAATTTAAACACAGTTATAATTTTTGGCGGCAGATGCAAAAACATTATCAAATTGCACAGAGTACGAAAAGGAACTCTCCGGTCTTTATAATTGTCGACGGAAGGATAGGATCTCATATCTAAAATTTAGTTTAGAAAAGACGGGTTCTGATTTAAGTCACAAAATCAATGCACAAAGAACACTGGGTAGAGAAAATGCGTTAAGTTCTATCCACTTATCTGAATCCATGCTAGATTTTGTTAATCCACCGCTGATGTAAATTGATTCTGTTAATCGAGTCCTACAATGTAAGATCTTGACGCTAATATTTATGTTCTCGGCGTCTAGGTCTTACTGCCCAAATAACGGCACTGTATAGCGTATTCCGATGTCGTTTAAGATCGGAAAGACAGGCGCTCTTACGTACGCGGTAAGACCTAGACGCCCAAAACATAAATAGCCGGGTCGAGATCTTACATTGTAGGACTAGTGTTAATCCACCGCTGCTGTAAATTGATTGTCTTAATAAACCGCTGCTGTCATTTGATTGTCTTAATCCACCGCTGCTGTCAATTTTCTTATTCCACCGTTGCTGTTGATTGATTGTCTTAATCCACAGCTGCTGTCGATTGAATGTCTTAATCCACCGCTGGTGTCAAGTCTCTTGCTGTGTGCTACACATTTTGACCTAGGTTGAGGGTTTCGAAAGCAAACACAATTCTCAATCCTTCAGGTATTTCCTGTTGGTCGGGTTTCCCTGCCTTTCTTCTCCATCTCTTTGGGGAATCACCATTGACATTTGCTCTTAAGGTCTTTTCCATGTTTCACTGTTTTCTTTTGTCCCCATTAGTAAACAGAGTTCCAGATGTGTTTGCATCTGTTGTTGTTCTTCATTCCTTCTTTTGTAGTGAGACGGGTAAAGTTTAAGAATATAAATTTCATACGGTATATTCGTGGCTTTATCGCATTGCTGTTCATATCAGAAAGATTGTCACGTGTAGGCTCGTCCAAAAGTAACAAAAGAAAAGAGTGAAGCCAACTAGCTTTATAAATTTGAACAAAATAATTTATTTCCCTAGAAAACAAGATAAGAAATATGAAATAGGACTTACTGTTTGTAAAAACAGTCCAAAAAGTAATTCTAGAATTGAGAAATATAAGTCCTATCACTAAACAGTTCTAATTGAATCCAGGTTCGAATCTCTATAAAGTTTCCAATGTGGTAGACGATGACGTCAGATGAGGTCGTTGTACTGATGGCAACAATTCCTCGTTGAAACACAATTTATAATGTTCTGTTTAGAATTCCAGAATAAATTTCCACTGTATGTCTTTGTCCCAGAACTTTTATAAGAAAAAGAAGCACTTGTGTAGTTTTCTAGAGAATAAATTATTAAATTCCAAAAAATAGATGAACTTCAAAACAATTTGGCATCAACAAAAGAAACAACTTGTACATTCGAGGTGTAAGATACAACTGTCTGGGTCTGCTCAAAACCGTCCGTCTTAGCACACGATTTTAGATCACATGGTGGCTCACGGGACAGGTTACGTGACCACTAATTTGAACAGCACAGTAAAAAAAAAATGCTATTTAATACGTAGGCAAGAATAGCCCTATCTAAGAATCAGATTCCCAACGCTGGAAATAAAAAAAGAAAGGCTGTTTACAACTCAGCTAACACGTAGGCTGACATGACCTTGGTAATAGCCAATCGTTTTCATTCGAGTTTACAAAAACTATGAACCAAGGTGAGTTAAAAATAGTGCTTAAGTCATACTTTTGCGTTCTAATCAAGTCAACAGAAGACTGATATTTGTCTTAAATATCAAATCCCGTGAAAATAATCATTAGAATCAAATGTAATGAAACAAAAATAAAATAAAAAGAAGAATTTAAAACTAATACACAAGTAATTAAATTACATATACGTAACAGTTCCCCCCATAAAGAAAAAGAAAGATTGATGTAATAAAGCTTTCCTTTTACCATATGTAAATTATGCATGAGGTAAAATAAAATTACATAACAAAACTCTAATGAATTATATAAGGTGTACATGAGATAATATTTCTATATACGGGAAAGTGTATCTGCGATCAAAATGTTTTTTCATTTTGATGTGCCTGATGTCAAGATTATATTCTTGTAAAAACAAACTCCACCTTAATAATCTTTGATTTTTATTTTTCATCTTGTCGATGAAAGTAAGGGGGTTGTGATCACTAAATACAACAACCGGAGAAGGAACTGTATTAATGTAAACTTCAAAATGCTGCAATGCCAATATTAAAGCCAAACATTCCTTCTCAATTGTTGAGTAATTTCGTTGGTGCTTATTTAATTCCTTAGAGAAATAGCACACTGGGTGATCAACACCATTTCTAACTTCTTGAATCAATAATGCTCGAACCCCAACATCACTTGCATCAACAGACAGTTTAAAGGATTGACTAAACTTTGGAGCTGTAAGAACAGGCACACTTTTGAGTATGGCTTTTAACCTATCAAAAGCCTCCTGACATTTTTCAGTCCAAAGAAACTTGTTTTTCCTCCTGAACAAGTTTGTCAGGGGTTCAGCAAATATTAGAAAAATTGGAACACAATTTCCGATAGTATCCGGCCATACCCAAAAATCGCATCAGTTGCCCTTTTCTGACAGGCAAAGGGAAATCAAAAATAGCCTTGACCTTAGCATCTATAGGTTTAACTTGACCATGTCCCACAATATGTCCTAGAAAAGTTACACAAGCACGGCAAAACTCACTTTCAGATAAATTGATCGTCAAACTTGCATCAGTGAGTCTGTCAAAGAATTTCCGAATTGTGGCTAGATGTTCTTTCCAGGTGTTGTTGTAGATGATGACATCATCGATATAAGCATCAGAATTATCTAGACTAGAGGTAATCATATTCATCAAACGTTGAAAAGTACTTGGGGAACCCTTCATCACAAAAACAGCATTACTTAATATTGACAGAGTCCATCTGGAGTCACAAATGCCGAAGTTTCCTTTGCCCTTTCCGTTAGTGGAATTTGCCAAAATCCTTTCAGAAGGTCAAATTTGGTGACATACTTGGCATTTCCAATTTATCAATACAGTCATCGATTCTTGGTAATGGAAATGAATCTGTTTTTGTCACACTGTTCACCTTCCTATAATCAGTGCACATACGGAAAGTTTTATCTGGTTTCGGAACAAATATACATGGTGAACTCCAATCACTTTTACTGGGCTCTATGAAATCATTCTCCAGCAAATACTGAATTTCCTCTTTCAACTATTCCTGTTTGAGAGGGTTCATCCTGTATGGGTGTTGTTTCACAGGTTTTGAATCTTCAGTTTCAACGTGATAAAAAAATTTGTTTGTTCTCGTAGGAATATCTGGAAACAAATGCCCATATTCGAATAATAACTGTTTAAGTTCATTCCTTTCTTGTTGTTGCAAATGTAAAAGTTTCTGGTCCAGATTTTTCATAATTTCCGAAATCCGAAGATTTGTTGTTCCATGATCAACAGAGTCCGATTGAATTTCTTCACTTAAATCCTCAGTTTGTGGGACAGGTACAACTAAATTAATTGCATGATTTATTTTCCTATCTCTTTCAATATACTAGTACTCCATTAATGTATTTAGATCAGAGTCCTATTATTATAATTTAACTGATTCATTTTCTTCTTTACTTTGTGAGGGCAGTAAAATCTAATTTGAAGAAAATTTTGAAGAATGAGCAAGAGAGAATGGACTCTATTACAAGACTCAAAACTTCTCTCAAGTAAAGTTCTGTGAAACCGTAGATTCACCTTTAACTTGAATTGCTGAGTGCCAAATTCAAGCATAACTAGCTGGAAAATTCCAGACATAGAATTTGACCTATGACCAGAATGGACAAATTTGGGAAGGGCAAACTGAGTAAAAACCTTTATCAAAGCTTTTACTATGGTTTTGGTTTTAATATTCCTAAAAGGAATTGCTTCTGGGAATCTTGTTGACGCACAAATAATGGTCAACAAATACTGGTTGCCTGACTTGGTCTTAGATAACTGACCAACACAATCTACCATAATTCTGCTAAATGGTTCGTCAAATGCAGGAATAGGTTGAAGATGAGCCTTAGGTATCTTCTGATTGGGTCTTCCTACCATTTGACAAGTATGACAAGATCTACAAAATTTACAAACATCACTTTTGATTTTTGACCAATAAAAGTGAGTCAAGATCTTGTGATAAGTTTCATTTATCCCTAAATGACCAGCCAGAGGAGTTTCATGGGCCAAACTTAGTATTTCCTGTCTGCAAAATTTTGGAACTACAATCTGATAGTTCACTGACCACTAGTCACTAGCAGGTACCTCAGGAGGTCTCCATTTTCTCATAAGAATTCCATTTTTAATGAAATAACAGACAGGTACTTAAGCGGCTTCAGTTTCACTAATGGCCCTCTGAAACAATCAGGAGATCTCAGGATCTTTACCCTGTTCGACGACAAGTGATTGTCGTTGATCACCCTGATCAAATAAAGAGAATGAGTAGTTAAAAGAGGATCACTGTGATCAATACCTTTTGATTGATCCAAATTAGGAGTGAAAGTGACCTCATCAAAAGCCTGACCAATACATGTGTCAGCTAAAGGAATATTTTCCTTATCAAAATCAGTCTCAAGAGCTTTCTTTGCCATAGCTCTGGTAACTGCACA
Organism: Megalonaias nervosa; assembly: GCA_016617855.1. Lineage (NCBI taxonomy): Eukaryota > Metazoa > Mollusca > Bivalvia > Unionida > Unionidae > Megalonaias > Megalonaias nervosa. The sequence goes on from JAECUM010002813.1 coordinate 58,539, forward strand.
AGCTGGGTATAAGTCAGGGTATTCTTTTTCAATAGGATCAACTTTCTGATCCAAAGAAGGTTGTCAGTTATAAGTGGATTAACCACAACCTTGTCTCCAGCTAGGTCGTTGCCTAGTAACAAATGAATGCCCTCAACCGGTAGGTTAGACACTATACCGCCTGTCACAGGTTCTGAAACTAAGTCTGATGACAAATTTACAGAATGGAGAGGAACATTAACAAAGCCGCACTCTACTCTCTGAATGAGAACACTCTCATTAGAACAGGACTTCTCAGAAAAAGGCAAAGTGCCTGATAATAAAGACTCTGAGAAGCTCCTGTATCCATTAAAATGTTAATAGGGATAGGATTGGCCACATCACCCAAGAGTGATATAGAACCTTTCGTCATGAATGGTTCATAATTCTCCATAATAAAATCAGACTTGGGTTTATTAGACCCAACAAATGTATTGTTTTCAGTACATGACAGTGGCCTTGACCTCTTAGAAATAAGAGCATTTGGGATAGGTCTATCTTGATTCTGATGCCTATATTTCAATTTGAAGCAATCAGAAATGACGTATCCTTTTTACTTGCAATAGGTACACGTAGGAATAGACAAGGATTTTGAATCAAGTTGAGCAGAAGCTTGAGATTTAGAAGTTGTGCCAGATTGAATTTTAGAAGGAGTCGTATTAGGCTGATATACCTTTCTACCAATAGACTGCTGAATGAAAGCCTTACTTACAACAGGAACTTTATAAGTTAAGGAATACTTGTCAGCAGCAAGAGCATCATTTTCCAAGGTTTCGATCTCATGCTCTTCAAGATGAGTCTTAATGTGATTAGGGACACAGTTCTTGAACTCTTCAAGTAATACAAGTTGTTCGAGACTTTCAAAATCATGTTCAACTTTCTCGGCTTAGCACCATCTCTTAAATAACTGCTCGTTTTCTCTTTCTGAAGCCTCAGGGACTAACGCATGACCCTTTAAGATGCATTCCTTAACCAAGTCATAGTCAGAACTTTGCTGTACTGATAGGGATGCATAGATATTTCGGACTTTGCCAGAAAGTACACATTGCAGTAATTAAGCCCAATGTTCCCTTGGCCACTTCAAATTTTCAGCAACTTTTTGAGAAAAAAAAATAAAGTATTTGTCTACTTCTTTTTTTACTAAAAGGTGGTGCTAGCCTAAATTTTTTTTCTACTGCATAACCTGAATTTGTATGTGAAGTAGAAATGTGCTTTTCACTTGCCAGCTCATTTCTTTCATTCTATTTGGAAATTCCTTTTCATCCTTCTCTTTTTGGATTTGCATCTCTCTCTCTCTCTCTCTCTCTCTCTCTCTCTCTCTCTCTCTTCAAATTGTAACTGCATTTGTTTATTTTTCTCTCTTTCCTGTCTCTCTCTCTTTCTCTCCTCTTTCTCAAATTGCAACTGCAATTGCTTCTCTTCTAAATGCAACTGCATTTGTATCTCCTCTTTCTGAAGCTAGAGCTTCCTTATCTCCAATTCCATCTTGTATTTCATTTTTAATTCCTTTTTTATGTCAGAGTCTGATACAGAGTTACTGATCGAAGCCAAAACAGTTTTATCAAAAACATTCTTCCCTACCAAATACTGAATCAAAATGTTTTTAATTTCTTGTTTCGTTAAGGAAGATTTTGCTTCAGAAAAATCGTATTTTCTGGCAAGTTCAAGGAACTCATCTTTTTTCAAACTATTCAACTGCTCCTGAGTAGGACCGGAAAGAAAAGTCTCGACTTTTGATGACATTGTGAAAAAAGCCTGTTGTTTTCACTAAAGAGTTCAAACAAAACGTAAAATAATACTTGGGATTTAAAAACTAGGGGAATTTAAATTTCAAAAAACAATTTTCTAAAATATTTTAGCCAAAATTCATATATCCCGGACGAGTCCCCAATTTTCTTCTTGTTACGTGTAGGCTAGTACAAATGTAACAAAAGAAAAGAGTGAAGCCAACTAGCTTTGTAAATTTTAACAAAATAATTTATTTCCCTAGAAAACAATATAAAAAATATGAAATAGAACTTATGGTTTGTGAAAACAGTCCAAAAATTAATCCTAGAATTGAGAAATATAATTCCTATCACTAAACAGTTCTAGCTAAATCCAGGTTCGAGTATATGAAGTTCCAATATGGTAGAGGATGACGTCAGATGAGGTCGTTGTACTGATGGCAACAATTCCTCGTTGAAACAGAATTTATAATATTCTGTTTAGAATTCCAGAATAAATTTCCACTGTATGTCTTTGTCCCAGAACTTTTATAAAAAAGAAGCACTTGTGTAGTTTTCTAGAGAATAAATTATTAAATTCAAACTTCAAAACAATTTGGCATCAACAATAGAAATACCTTGTACCCTCAAGGTGTAAGATACGACTGTCTAGGTCTACTCAAAACCTTCCGTCTTAACACACAATTTTAGATCACATGGTGGCTCACGTGACAGGTTACGTGACCACTAATTTGAACAGCGCAGTAAAAAAAAAGTGCTATTTAACACGTAGGCAAGAATAGCCCTATCTAAGAATCAGATTCCCAACGCTGGAAATAAAAAAAAGGAAAGGCTGTTTACAACTCAGCTAACACGTAGGCTGACATGACCTTGGTAATAGCCAATCATTTCACTCGATGTTTACAAAAACTATGAACCAAGGTGTGTTAAAAATAGTGCTTAAGTCATACTTTTGCGTTCTAATCAAGTCAACAGAAGACTGATATTTTTAAAAAAAATATCAAATCCCGTGAAAATAATCATTAGAATCAAATGTAATGAAACAAAAATAAAATAAAAAGAAGAATTTAAAACTAACACACAAGTAATTAAATTGCATATACGTAACAAAGATAAAAATAGTCAATGCATCAGGAATTTTCTTAAAATGATTCCATGAGAAATAAAAATTATTTGTGATATAAAAACAATGTATAACATGCTCCACCGTAGTCCCTAATGGGATCTCTGTGGGATGTAATGGTCATGTCTAGTCGGATGTTTGGTCGGTCGATCACTTGCGCTGTTTTCCTGTTGATTTCTATACTGCCCTTGGTCAATAGTCGTTTTACACCATTCGAGTGTATTAACCTTTTGCTGTGTGACTTCATGGAAGTGGTTTTCCCATGTCCATTGTGTTTACTACGAGAAGAGTTAATTTTTGTCCGCATGTTGGACTCTCTTATGTCTTCAGGGCTGATAGATCAATTCCCAGTGTTCAGGCTCGTCGATTGGCCACGAGAAACTTCCCTTTATGATAAAAAAACTATTTTATTGGTATATTTAAAATAAACAACAGAAGGATTATCCGTCGTTCAGTTAATTGTAGTTGTTTTTGTTCGCGTCTTCAGAGGTCGGTCGATTTTGTCAATTTTGGTCCATATTAGCTACCATGGAATGAAATTCCAAGCGAAACCTTGTAAGGAAATGTACCTCGCCATCGGTATATGACCCATAATCATCAAACATAAGACGATACACTGAGTATATTTCGTAGTTAAGACTGTAATGTTCTTTGTTATTGATGAATAACTTCAGAAGGCATTCAGTGCTATTTATTAATTACAAAGCGATCAAAGCGCTGAAACCAATTTTCCCAAGTTTCAGGTTTCGAAAAGTCAAATTTGTCCGGATCTGTAAGTTGAAATGAAGCCAGTTTCAACTCTGATAATTGCAGTCTTGTGTTTTACCGCTGCCACTATGTAATGTTCTTACTTACTGAAGATTAACTCCAAAAGGCATTCTATACTACTTATTAAATACAAGTACACCAGGACAGCTCCGGTGGCCTAGTGGTTAGAGAGTCCTCCTCGGGTGCGGGAGGTCGCGGGTTCGTACCCCAGCCGAGTCGTACCCAAGACTTACAAAAATGGTATTAACAGCTGCCTCGCTAGGCGCTCAGCGTTAAGAGGTTAGTGTTAGGACTGGTCGGCCTGGATTCAGGATAATGTGACTGGGTGGGACATCATGCTACATGTCTGCGGCATGATGCCCCAGTGCTAGACATCACCATAAACTGCCACACTGCAGACATCATAGACTGAAAAATTGTTAAAGCTACGTTAAAAATCCAAAATCACTCACACACACAAACACACACACACACACACACACACACACACACACAAGTACATCAGTACAGTTAGGAAGAAAAGACAAGACTGCCCTCACAGTATTTTCCACAGGGAACTTAAACTCTAGTGAACATATAACATAAAGCAGCTGTTGGTGTAAATCTGTTCCAGTCCTGTGTGGAATGTCTTATTACTTTTGGTGTCAAGTGATATTTTAAAGCCAATTAGATGAAGGTTTACACTACAAAGACCAATGCAAAAATAGTCAGTTTGACAAGAGTTTTATATCTGATGATCGATGGAATTCCATGCACTTTATTCAAAAGTGATGTTCATTGTTTTTCAAATGTAAAATTGTCAAAAATGTTATAATTTTATAGTAATTGTGTTCTGACCAATTTGCGTCCTTCCTGACTACAGCTTTACATCTGTGAATGACCGATAGACTGCGCAGGGTTCAAAATTATTTGGGGAAATCCTGTTTGCCGCGATAATACAGCGTTGTAGGAGCCCGTGCGGTCATTGTTCTGAGAGTTAATAGTTTATATTAACACCGTATGTTGCAAGGTATAACGAAGAAAGAGGTTGGTCATTACAATCTAAGCCCTATTTTGACTGGTAGTTATTTTGATCGATTTTTCTGCATCCAAATCCAAACATTCACAGGTGGTTTATCTCTTGGCCGCAGTTTTAGTGAGAACACAAACTGACGAAGATGGATTGTGCTTTAAGCTCGATAGAAAAGGTATGTTCAGTACTTTAATCAGATATATATATATATATACTTTTAGATTCGTTAGTTTGAGAAGCCTAGTTCATGTCTTTATGCAATCGTTTGTGTATGTAGGAAATTATAGTGATTACATTATTATGTCAAAATCAATACGGGAAAAGAAAGGATTTGCACATTAAAATTGATCACGTTGACATGGTCTTTTCAAATTTAAATAATTCTCTGAAGAAGTTCTTGAATACTCTTTGGATTTATAGTTTATGTGCATGGATCTACGTATGTGTTTCATGAGTAATAATTTTTTTTCTCATAAAAATGAAATTGGACGTGCCAACTTTCCTTTAAATGAAGAATACGTATAATCAGCATATATACATGTACTGTATGTACTCTGTGTGTGTATGTGTGTGTGTATATATATATATATATATATATATATATATATATATATATATATATATATACTTGCATTTCCAAAGGAGTTCAGGTTGAATTTAAAAATATGTGCATAGATGAAGGGAGTGAATTCTACATTCCTGTGTAACCACTTACCCAGAAATATAGTTCTGCATCTATTGCATTTATTCCCAATCTTCTTTGGAAATTGATAATTTGTCTTTTCTTCTTCTGAGTTTCAATTTTCGTTGATTAAATAAATAAAAGACTCAGTTATGTTTAAACATGAAAGTTGATTAAATGAAGAAAGTTGAGCCTTTCAAACACTGCATGGTTAGCTGCTTGAAAACTGAATGCGCAGCCATTCAGTCACTGGCAAGTATATTGAAACAATTGGGAAATATGATGTAAGCAAACTGATGAATGAGCAAGAGCAAGAGGTAAATAAAACTTCTTTAAAGTTGATTCAAGCATTATTATGCTTTAATTAACATTGCTACTGCCCATACAATTGTTTTTATACTTCTTCTCTCTTTCCCCCTTGTGTTGGCAAGTTTGTCAGTAAATTTTCCCATCATTCATAAGTCCAGAGACAGCATAACATGCCACTGGCAAAAATCTGTTATGCTATGGAGAGAGATGGAGAAAGAGGTTAAACTAATATGTAGACAGACCAAGCAACAGAGACAAAGGGTGGGGGTTTGGGCAAGACTTAGTATTTTTTATTGTTCATCTTTGTGTTTCTCTGTAGAACAGTTAGTCAGCTGTGTGTGAGAGAGAGAGAGAGAGAGAGAGAGAGAATCCATTGGACATTTTGATATTTCAAAATAATTTGTTTTTGAACCATATTTTTAGGTTTAAAAAATCCCCAAGCATTACATAGATTACTCTGTGTGTGTGTGTGTGTGCCCCTGAGTCAAAAAAGTTTACCTGGCAATTGCAACTTTGTATCATTGGTATTTTGAACACATTAGATACAACTATGGAAAATATACAAATACCATTACCACAGCCTAAGTTCTTGTAGGTTACTTGGTGCAAGTTCAAGGGGTTTCATTCAGTTCAAAGTCTTTTCTCTCTCTCCCTCTCTCTCTCTCTCTCTCTCTCTCTCTCTCTCTCTTATAACAGATTTTCACAATTTTGTGCCTTCTGCATGAGAGAAAGAGAAATGGGAAAATGGCAATTTGATAAAAAAATTGTGCACTATTGCATGGAATAATCATGGCACCCTGTGTCAGGCCTATTGAGTTACCAACCGGTCAATTCAACTCATGAATATAACATGTCCTGCAAAATTTGATTTTTTTTTAAACTGTTGTACAAAGCTTTGATATACATGTATACTGCACTCTGTCATTATAAAATAGCCAATATGCCACAATTGTCTAGCAGATCAAATGTTTTGACAGGTATACATGTATACTCTGAACAAATGGACATCTTAAAGATGAGTATATTGAATTGTCTTTGATTTGACGATGACTAGGTGGAGTTTACACATTGTTTTATTTTCTCCCAATGGTTAAAGCTCTATAGCAGCAAAGCATGTAGCAAAAGAGGTGTGAAACCTTTTGGACTCGCACAGTGCTAAATCTGTGTCTTGCCTTCATATCATCATTTGGTATTTTTTGGCATCATGAAGTTTTGTTTTAAACATTAATATATTCTTCATCATTTGCAGCTCATTGATATATTTTGATAAATGAAAATCATTGATAAAATTTATTCTGTTATACTAGAAGCTCCTGGTATGTCTGTCTTAAATGCTTAAGCATCATGGTGAACAATGTTAAAGTTTGGTTGCTTGGTTTGGTGTTTTATTGCTATGGCAATTAAATTAAAATGCCTTGCCCATGGCTTGATTCAAACCCAAACCCTTTCAGTTTGAATCCAGCATGCTGACCACTGAACAACCATGGCTTGCCATTGTTAGAGTGATGTGTTAAGTTTTTGAAAGTCTCATTACTTTTGCAGTGGCTTCATTTACATAACTTTACGATATTGTTACAGTGGTAATACAATAACACCTATCTCGAGAGACAAGTTTTTTTCATGCCCATGTTTAGTGATTATGCAATGTTATGACATGTCAGGGGAGACCACCTGTATTGAAAGATCATTATATTTTGGCATAATGGTGGTCTTTAAAGGTAGGTTCTACTATATTACAATAGGTCTACCATTTTTATGGTGCTGCCCCCCACCCCTTTATAATGAGACTGCTTTTGCAAGAAAAATGTGGTGTTATAAAAAGGGTTGCATAAGGGGCTGGGGTGGAAATAGCTAAAATGCATTATTTCAGTGACAGGCAAGGAGGCCTTATAAAAGGAGGAGGGTCTGTTATGAGGGAGATCAATGTATGTAAATTCAGTTCCAGTATTGCTAACGACCGCTCTGGTGGCCTAGTGGTTAGAGCATCTGCCTCGGATGAGGGAGATCGCTGGTTTGAACTCTGAGTCATAACAAAGACTTATAAAAATGGTACTAACAGCTGCCTCACTAGGTGCTAAGCATTAAGAGGTTAGTGTTAGGACTGGTCAGCCTGGTGTCAGGATAATGTGACTGGGTGGAACATGATGCGACATGTCAGCAGCATGATGTTCTAGTGCTAGATATCACTAAAAACTGCCACACTGCAGCCATCGTAGTGATATGACTTAAAACTTTGTAAAACTATGTTAAAAATCCAAATCACACACACACACACCTGTATTGCTATCTGAAGTAGAAGTGGTTTATCATTGTGGGCAACATTGGTGTAAATGTTGTAAAAGGTCTATTTGCTGAGACATACCATGAGTTCCTATCTTGCCTTTTTCCCCATCTTAAACAGAAAGCATGTGGTAAATAATATTTAAGATGTGTGTTAAGATTGTTGAAATTCACATGTTATTAACATATATTGACCTATTTAGAAGAAACTTTATGCAATATTACTTACTATAGGTCAAAACCAGACCTGGGTTCAATTACAGCATAATTGAGTAATTAATTACAGTTACACCGTATTTGTAATTGCAACTGAACATCACTGATATAGCGTAATTATAACTGTAATTCAAGGTTACCAAATTGCTAAATTACAGGTCAGTTACAAAATCAAAGATAAATGTGTTTGTTAATTTCAAACAAATAGACTTTTTTTTATAGAAAATATACATATTTGTTTTAACTGTCAGGTGTTAGGCTAATAATATAGGAAATAATATAGAATACACAATAAAGTTGTAGATAAGAAAACTGTATATAAATGATGTTACTTAGTATACAGTGGGATTCAGACTTGGGTTCAATTACAACATAATTGGTGCAATTTAGTTATTAATTACAACTACCCTGCAGTTGTAAGTAAACATCACCACCATTGCGTAATTGTACAGTCATAACTTTGAGTAAATTGTAATTGTAATGGACATCAGCAAGCACATCATAATTGTAACGGACAAAAGTAATTGAACCCAAGTCTGGAAACTGATATGCAAAGAGTTCATGTCTTGACGGTTTTGGTGTCTTGACAGTAATTTTTAATAATGTTAAAGTTTAGTGTGAAAGTGGCATGGACAGGTGAGATATTTTGGATGTCACTGATCTCTTATGCATCAAGTCAACACAGTATAACACACAGTGCCTATGGAATCATTATTGTAGGAAAAAAAGCATTCTTCCTGACAATGCACAAACATGCAGGAGATCTTGTTTCACATTTAATGGTGTAGAATGGTCAACGCAGATTTAACTGATATAATTTTGTTGTTTGGTCTAAGGTGGCAGGGGATAGTTTCTCATATTGGCCCCTGGCAAATTTCTTCATATAAGCGTATGGTCTGACTTTTTGAGATATTACTGTGTAATAATTAAAGAAATGGACCTAATAGTGAATTTGGTCTTTCCAACTTGTGGTGTTCTTGAAATTGATGTGAGGCATGTACACCTCATGTAGTCACTGCACATTATGTAGCCAGTGAAATACCAATAGTCTAGTTAGGAAGCAAAGCTAGCTACTTACAGCAGTAGACACATTGGTTCAAGGCAAGTAGAATATCTCAAAAACTGATTGGATTACAACTGTTTTGAATAGCATCAAACTATTAAGTACATAATGTTTTCAAAATTATCACCCAGGGAAAGGGCTTGTGTTTGCACTGTGAGCATCACATGTTCTCAGAAATGGCCTTCGGACTGTCTGACGTGTAAAATGCATGTATAAATTTGGGGGTGGGGTGCATCAACTTTTTATTCTTTGAATTTCCACTGACATGTCAGATCAAGTGAATGATATTCTTATGTGTTGCTTTATTATACCTATCCAAAAATATGGATCTTTTTTGATCTTAATCATTTATTTTATTTTGTATGAATTTGTATATTAGGCAAGTGTATATAACATTAAATTTGTGCATAAAAAACTGTCCCTTGTACCCTAAGAAACAATTCAAGTTCACACATGAGACACAGTGGATCATTAAACCAGTTGTGAACAATTATTTTGACTGGATGGCTTGTTTCTCTCAGTACATTGCCCTTTAAGCTCACAGTACATTGTCCTTTAAGCTCACAGTACATTGGCCTTTAAGCTGTTAGGTCCAGGTACATTGGCTTTTAAGCTGTATCACCCTGTTCTTGTTATCTTCAAAACTCATTATGACTGATTCTTTTAGATATATCATTTGGGTATCGGCTGATTTGACACACACAAATCACCCAGGAAAGTCATATAGTCTGGAATAGATCTGCATGAAGGAAGATATCGTGTATTCATTTGGAAAGGAGGAAATATGTTTGGAAATGGCAGTAAGAGGGGTAGTTATTTGTATTTGGGAACTGTTTTCATTACAATCAAATTATTTATAAGTATACAGGTAAAACTTGATTCTTTATGTTTGAGGCACAATTATATGTACATGTAATGATTTTAAGAATGTAAAATATTTAGTATGATTTAATTGCAATAGAATAATTTAGATTTTTATTTGCTTTTTAATGCTAGGTCTTTAAAAGTATTTTATGGAGATATAAAAATCACATTCATGTTCAGTAATGGAGATAGAAAAATCACATCCATGTTCAGTATTTTCATTTATAATGCTGTCTTGAAGTTTTTTTGCATTGGCTACTTGTTCAGCAGGACAATAGAGTTGGAATTTTGACTTGTGTGAAGTGTACACATTGTACATTGTACAAGATACCAAATCAGCTTAAAACGCCAGTTGTCCATTTGGAATCATAACTGTTAATTAACAACCTTAAATGGGGGCCCCCAAGTGGTCTAAAGTGCTCACCATTATGGATCACTGCCATCTCACCTCTGTCTGCATGGGCTCGAGTCTCGGCTTGGCCAATATGGGTCTGTGAGAAAGCTTGCTGGCAGCTTCTCGTGGGTTGGTGGTTCTTTCTGGGTTTTTCCCAGGTTCATCCTGCACCATTTATACTGGCTGCCATGTATAGCCCATCTTGTGCTGAATAATGGTGTTAAAACCAATAACAACAACAACAACCTTAATTGGCTACAGATATAAGCTGATGACTTACCAGAACTGTGATAACATTGGCTATTCATTACTGTATCATTTTCTTTGAAACCTTTGAATGAGGTTTTCCTTTGGACTTGTTTTTCATAAAATATATTTTTAGTTGATAGTGAAGATTTCTTACAATTTGGATGAAAAATTATTAAGTTATTACACTGTTATATGGCTTAGAATATACTCTATGCATCATTGTTCCATGTTCTATTAAATTGGTATTAAAACATTAGTGTGGAAATTGTAACTCATGTAACATGGATGGACAAACAAAGTTTTATTTCTCTATTTTAAAATTCATAAAATATTTGGGAGCCAGCGATTGACAGGTTTGGTGCTGGAAGTAGCTACACTACATCTGTTGATAATTTGTATTCAGCTTCTTCATTGTCCCTTAATTTGCCAACTGTCTTTACCACTTTGGCCGCCAGTGGTCATTTTGCTGTAATCTAAAAATAGAAATCTATTATTTCATATATTGTGTTTGTAATGTACAGTAAAACCTGTCTTGAAAGACCACTGCTATGTGAGACCACCTGTCTTGAGAGAACACACTCTCAATGAACAAATTTAGTGATTATATAGCATTGTTACCTGCTATGAGAGACCACCTGTCTTGAGAGACCATAATTTGTTGGCAAAAGAGGTGGTCTTTCAAGACAGGTTCTACTGTATCAGTACATGTACGTTAAAATATTGATATTGTTCTAGATTTATATTTTATTGCCTTACTTTCATTTGCAGTATATAATACTGATTCTTTATGTACCTCATGGCTTTTATGTATGCTCAGTGGCATGCCAACTTGCTTAGGGTGACTTCTGAACTAAGTACTTGAAGTCAAAGGAAACTTTTTGGTCATTATTGTTTATCTGATGCTGCTGTTGCTATAAAGTCTCCTAATATTTTATTTTATTTTCTGGAAGTTTTGTATAAAATTGCAGTCAGAAAGATTTCTAAACTAGTTTGAAACAACTCCTGTAACATGTACATAGGAGCAAGTGCCCAAGTGACTTCATACCATACTTGGATAGGTAGGTACGTGGATATGTCCCGTGGAGCTATTTCACCTTCCAAAAATAAACAAAGAAGAACCTAAATCTTCTGTAAGATATCCTACCGGGTAATAGATCATTACTCTCCTCTCGTTATGTCAGATAACATTCTATCAGAATTCAAATAGATACCAAAGGCTATCTGGTCAAGCTAAACGTGGCAGACCATAAACAAACCTAGTTTCATAAGATTAATGTACTTCCTAATGGCTATTTCAACCTGACTTACATTATCATCACCCGAGACATATAACAGTTCTGTTCTCGTCTCAATTACACAAATGAATGAATGAAATTCATTACATGGCTTAACTACATTATTTCTAGTGAATACAAACATTCAAGTCTCTAGCATATATGAAATCTCACTTCATGGTTTAACAACGTTAATTTCAGTCAGTATGCACTCAAGTCTTTATCATACGTGAAACCATCTAAGGTCAGTGAATTCACACAGATTCTCATAACTCTTATCAACTAAAGTAAGGCATGTTAGATACATATTTTCCTATAACAATGAAAATGACACATTCAAACAATTCATCAAACTTATATAAAGAATATCATTGTACGGATTCATACAGATGAACTCACACAGTTGTATTCAAATTGATCTACGGAGCTTAACAAATAGATTCATGCAAATATAAGCAAATAAATCAAACAAATCGTTATATTGATATCAACGAATTACATGAGACTGGTGCAAAATACCTTGTGCTTTCAAGCTTCGCTCGCTTCTACCGCCCAAATCGTGTCTGTCGACTTTCCAGACATCCGATCCCTTGGATAATTATTTATGAGTGAATTTCATCTAAATTCAAACTTGGAGTCTCCAACATATGTTTTCTTTTGCAGAAAATCGTAGACTGACTAAAATGTTTGCGATGGGACATATTAAAACTAAAGAATTTTTGTGTGGGAATCATGCCCCTTATTTAGCGTAACCAATCCGGATTAAATATATCTCCTGCCTTTTATAACTAGGCGCCAAAATTGTAGTCTGCATGACCTCTAAATTTCCAAATAACTGATCCTGGACAATATCAAATCTGACAATTCCGATACAAGATCAAAAGTTAACCCTATCATTCCAGTCTGTCTGACTGTTAAATAAACGAACGCTTCATTAAGAATCACTTCTCTCATGACACAGACATTACAAATCCATACATTATGGTGATTTAACATGCCATGGTCCCCATAAATCTAATTAATCGTTCACCTGCCCAAATTAATGTGCTCTTCATAGATCAACAGAAATTTGCACCCTTACAAAGATATATACATAACACTGAAACATTTCCTATTATCACCCAAGTATGAGATATGAATCTCTTATGTCAACTTCACAGTGGGGTCATGAAGGTAGAAACTATGTCGGTGTGCTAAAACTTTCATTCTTCTCACCAAATATAGCAAGCAATATGCCATATGTATCACTATTTCTAAGACCATTCCACTGGTGACATTCAACATTCACAACAGTATGTTTATGTATGATTCCTCTGAAGTCTGTCTGCTCCTGTGAAGTTAAATTACTTTTAAGAATGCATGTTGACATGTTATGCAATTGTTTCTGTGTGTCAGTATTGAAATGTGAATAATATTCATAAAAATAGGGGTGCAAACCTTGACAGCTTCAGAAAGAGCAAGACAATACATTATCGTCACCATTTTGTTCCCATATTTAGTAAGTTAAGTCCAAAATATGCTACTTTGTCATGATGTAAACAGTTCTCACATTGAGGTACAAAACACAGTTACCTCCCTCTCCAAAGAGCATTACATAAAACACTTAGTGATATATGGTAATAAGGAAGGAAATATAATGAAGCTAATGCATATAAAATTATTTAAATATGCACAAAGAAACAGAAAAGTGTAATGGCTGTGGCTGACTGCACCAATAAAAATTATTAGTTTTCCTTAAGGGGGCAGGGACCAGTTTTTATGTACAAATTTAATACTGCAATCAGCGACCTAGTATAAAAAATCATAAAAAATCAAATACACAAGTGAGGTCAAAAAGGTCCATATTTTTGGATACCTATATTAAAACAAAGCATAAGAAATTATCCACTTGACCAGGGAAGTCAATGGTAGTTCATAGCAGAAGAAGTTTATGCACCCCAACCCCAAATTTATACCTGCAATTTTCATGTCCAAAGGTCATTTTTGACACAAGCCCTTTTCCTAGATGACAATTCTGCAAAACGGTGTGTACTAAACAGGCTGATGCAGTTGAAAATAGTTGTCATCCAAGCCGTTTTTGAGATATTCTACTTGTCCGAAACCCATGTGTTTACTGCTATGGGAGGATAGCTCTTCTTCCTAGCCGACTATTGGTATTTCACTATCAACATACTGCAGAGTAACTATGGAAGGTGTACATGCCTGACATCAATTTCAAGAACAACACAAGTCCGAAACACTTAGTTCATAAATATATCCATATCTTTAATTAGTAAACAATAATAGCTGAAAAAAGCATAGCCTTAAGTTAAGAACTTTGCTAGGGGACAATTTACGAAACTGTACCCTGCCACCCAAACTGATTTTATAAAGAAAATAACACAAACACTGCATATATACAATGAATCAAATACTTGACACAACTTACAAAAATGCATTAGTTATCTATACACTGTATATATAATTGATAAATTTTGTATGTAAGTAAGCTTGAAGTTTTTGATGCAGTGTATATATAATTGATACGTTTTTTGTAATTTAAGTCTTGTTTAATTTTGAAGCAAGTGGCATCATTTTCATCTTTTTATATTGTGATTTTGGATTTCATTGTCTTTAAGAATTTGAGCTGGTATCAGGTACACGTAACTGGGTTTTAATAACAATTACCAGGGACTAGATAATCTAATTTTGTCCATTAAATGCAGTTGGTAGGAAAAGTTATCTAGCACAATGCTAGAGTCGAAGATTTGCCATAGTTATTTCCATCCATGTTTTTTGTTTCATGTTCATAAGCATCTGGAGGTATAGGAGTCACTTTTCTGGTGCCAATAAGAATGTTGAACTTTTGTGCTAAACTTTTTAAAAGTGACACGTCTTTATCTGTTGCTGCACTCAGGCCCATTATTCTAATGCAACATGTTGTAAGGTATTTCAGGCCTCGTATTCTTGGGCAACTTGTTTTTAGGCCCTATATTCTCATGCAGCTTAATTCTGAAGTACTTCAGGCTCCATATTCTAATGAAACTTGTTTCTTAAAGTACTTCAATTGTTGTAACTGAATAAAATAGAGACATTGTTTTATTGTTGGAATTTCAGTCCTTTAACAGACTTAAAACGGGAACAGTCATTACTGAAACCATCACCTAACTGTTTGGTGCAAATTTGAAAGCACGTGTTTCAACTATACATAGATCCAGAAAATGCAGCAGCTTGTATGGTTTTCTCTGTATAGAAGCTGTCATCCAGCATGCATTTATACTGATAAATATTGGTTTGATCATGCACACTCAAAAAATTTGAAGTTATTGAATTTTTAATATCATGGTGTTTGCAAAGGTTAACTTTGGGAACCGAATTAGTACCCCTAGTCCTTCAAGGAGTCACAGCAGTACATTGACTCCACATATGTATATAGAATTAACTTTAAGGGCAGACATATGGTTCTGTTTGTGGATAACAAGCAAAATTAATATCTTTTGTAAACCTTAGAGTGATTTTCAGTGGAATATTAAAAACAAATCCTAATGTGCAAGTGTTGCCAAAGGAGGGTGGGAGAAAGTGCAGTATGATGAGTGTGTAGATGTGACTATGCTAGGTGGAGTGTTTTGCACATTGGTTAATATACATGAAATCATATATACAAAGTTTATACAATTTACCATTTATAGAGTTATTATCATCAGTATTATGGTATTTAAATGCTGTATTTTTGAAACATGCTTTCAATATGATCACTTAGGTGTCTTCCACCATGCTTAATGGTGATGAACCCTCATGACTTTGTGTGACCCACCAGCTTCACCCATTTAATGTTTTGACGCTTCGTATGTTGTATTTTAATTGACCTATGCCTACCTTACTTTAATTTGAAGTTAAATGTATGTGTTCTGGGGAAATGTTAGGTAATTGATGTCATTGAAATCTCCTTTTCTGTAATAATAAATGCACATATGTATGGTCACCTTGACCTTTTACTCATTAATTACATAGTATGTCAAGGCTGGTAATTTATAGCAATCTTAATTTGAAGAAAGATAAATGCTGAAGGTAAAAAAGTGACCCTTTATTGGACAGCTTTACTTTAATACTTTTTATGATTTTCTTAAATAAAGCTCAAATGCTTAAATGTATCCTGAAATGTGCCATTGTGATATTAGTGTACATGAAAACTTGCAGTATAATTTCATACATAATCTCTGAGAACTATGTGCATTGTTTATTTATGCATTGAACTACTATTCCAAGGGGCCTCTTTGGTTGCTTATTGGTTCGAGTATCTGCCTCAGATGCAGGAGGTTGTGGGTTCAAACCCCGACCGAGTCATACCAAAGACTTATAAATATGGTACTAGCAGCTGCCTCGCTAGGTGCTCAGCATTAAGAGGTTAGTGTTAGGGCTGGTCAGCCTGGTGTCTGGATAATGGGACTGCATGGTACATGATGCTACATGTCTGCTGCATGATGCCCCAGTGCTAGACATCTCTGTAAACTGCCACACTGCAGACATCGTAGCGATATGACTGAAAAATTATTAAAGCTATGTTAAAAATCCAAATCATATACACACACACTATTCCGAGCATTACATTGACTCCACATATGTATATACAATTAACCATAATGGCAAACATATGGTTCTGTTTGTGGATAACAAGCAAAATGAATACCTTTTGTAAAGTTTAGAGTGACTTTCAATGGAATATTAAACACAAATTCAGATATGACTGTGCTAGGTAGAGTGTTCTGCCCATTGGATAATATCTGTGTGATCATATATATACAATGTTTATACAATTTACCATTTATAGAGTTATTATAGTCGGCAATACGATATTTCCAAGTTATGTTTTGAAATGTTATGCTTCAGATATGATCACGTTGGTGTCTCTTCCACGATGCTTAACAGTGATGTCCTCTCATGACTTTGTGTCCCACCAGTTTCATTGAGTGAATGTGTTGAAGCTTTATGTTTTGTATTTTAATTGACTTATGCCTACCTTACTTTAATTTGAAATTACGTGTGTTGTGGGGTAATTTTGGGTAATTTCTGTCATTTAAATGTCTTTTTCTGTAATAATAAATGCACATATGTATGGCCACCTTGACCTTTTACTCATTAATTACATAATATGGCAAGGCTAGTAATTTATTTCAATCTTAAAACTGGAAAGAGATAAATGTTATTGTAAAAACTGTGGCCCTCGATTGGTCAGCTTGATTTTAATATTTTTTTTTCTGATTTTCTTAATTAAAGCTCAAATACTCAAAATGTTTTCTGAAATGCACCATTGCTATATTGGTGTACAGGAACTTGCAATATAATTTAATACATGTATTCACTAATGTAATGTTTCAGAAGCAGAACTATGTGCATTGTTTACTTATGCATTAAAGTGCTATTCCTGATTCTATCAAGCAAATGAAAGGTGGATATAGGACTGATGCAACTAATTGTATGGAAAAATGGGAACCAGTCTGGAAATTGGTGAAGATAGAACAGAGTATATATGTGTTTGGTTGGCCAGGATTTGTCGATAATGAAAGATATATTTTTGGGAAAAGAATCTTTTGAGAGCTTATCCTAGTTGTAACTGAAACAAATATTTAAAAAAGAAACAAGAAGTTTACAAGAAGCCATTAGCAATGTTGGGGACTTGAAGTCTCTGAAAAATGGCAGGTATTTTCATTTTCTGGAATTTGAGAGTCCTTGATTTTAATTCCCAAAATTTTGATGAGAGCTTTGACTTGTGTCTTATGACACATGTTTTAATCTTGGGATATCATAAGGTCCTTTTTTCATCTGAGAACATTAATATGTTGCCTGGAATATCTTTCAGTGTGATTTTTGCTACTGAAAGAAGTTGACAACATTTGTTGTATATTTGGTTGTGACTAAATAAAGGACATTAGTTGTTTGAAAGTAAAATCGAATTTAGGCTACTGTATCAAATCTAATTTTACATTGTACGGTAAAACCCATTTCTTTTTGTATTCAGTTTGAATTAGTGAACCTTATTCTGTTGTATTTGCAGGAAGTGACAGCTTTGAAACAGTTTGAAATAAAAACTGAGGAATCCAAACCAGATCCTTTTGAGGAATTACTGGCACTACTAAAAAGGTTGTTAAACAGTTGTTTGCGTTGTGTGATGTGTGGTTGTTACCCTGGCAACCAGATTAACAGAATGTCAAGTTCAGTTGAAAGTGAGAGTTCTGGGGATATTTTATTGGAATCCGAAAGACAGGCAGTGGAGAATTTGCTGTTATACTTAGAAAATGGTAAGCATAATGTATTTCCACAGAATAAATACCAATTAGTGATTTTCATATTCAATCAGGATGGTGATAGAAAAATTATATGACTTTGGCAACTCACCATCCAACTTTAAATCTTGTGGAAGGCCCTGATATTATCATTAGTATATGTGTTGCATACCACATTTGTGGTTCCTATCTTCAAGGTCAGGGTCACAGGATAATATTTTATGGCTTTTGATTTTGCTTTATATCTTCAAATTTGTTTGAAAGAAATCAGTGAACCATGCTGCTCTTCTCTCTTTTTATTCACTGTGGCATCATGTATCGCAGTTTTCCGACGTACTTGCACTCTGATACTAACGCCTCTTGAGATAAAGCCATGAATCTTTGTTAGACTTCATGCAGTGTTGTCAGAGATGTCAGAATAATAAGTATTCATTGTATACTAGCCATGATAGCTGGTGGTCAAAATTTCAGTGAACTTTCATGTAAGATGTGCATTATGTTTTGTACTTCCAGTGGAAACAAAAAACTTTGTTCTGAAAGGAGATCAGATTCGGGCCTTGAGTATACTGACATATTCTGACAATGTTGAACTTCAACGATCAGCTGCACTTTGCTTCTCTGAGATGAGCCAAAAAAGTAAGTATTTACATCTTTTTCTATTTTTCCAGCTTCCATTGATTTGAGGATTGATTGTCATACTGCATGGAAAACTCGTGAGATAAATGGTATCCTCCATTTTTCAGCTGCAAATTAGAGTGGTAAATAAGGATTTATTAAACTGGATACTTTACTCCCTGGATTGGAACTAATTGCATTCTGTTTCAGTTTCATAGCACAGAACACAAACTTGCTTTTCCAGTCTGGGGCTTTGTCATCAAGATATTTTTGATTCATTCATCAAGCAGCTGAGTGATCAAGACTACTTCAAGGTTTTATTCTATTTTATGGCTCAGTTTGAGTGTGTTCTCACAGTAATCTAGTATTATTATTTCAAACATGCATGAACAGGAACTGTAGCATAGATTATATTGATCAAACACACCAGTATAAACAAGAGGGGAGGGGATTCTGCTTATGGCAGGAGCAATATATGCTGGTAAATTTGGACTGAATACTTCGATTATATCAAATAGGCGGTTGTTAATATGAGTAGTTGTATCATCATCTGGAATTGGTGTGTTGTCAAAACATTTGTCACATATTTAGCACGCTTATCGCTAAACGTAGCAAAACCTAGTTTGTTCAATGTATTTAAGAACAGTTGCAAGCTTGTTTAGAAGATATAGGTTGTGAACGTTATATTTTAAGATGTGATAGGTTTTTAAAAAAAAAAACATGTTTGGTATTTCATCTGCCAGAGCTTCCTCTAGTTTTGGTTGCAATGGTCCTGGTTGTGGTGGCTTTGGTTATGGCCGTGTTTGCTAATACTCTTTTTCATGCAGTGCCATCACTTGCAATGTAGTGACTGTAATCAAAAGTTGAACTGCTATGTAAAAATCTCATTTGTGGTCTTATCTTGTTCTAACTGCATGTTTTTAAAGTCTTTTTTCTGCACAAAATTAACCTTACATCTGTGTGATCTATATTGTCTTAAGCAGTCCTAAATATTCTGCAATAACTTTTTGGGGGACTTGACACTAAACAGATGGAATTCATTGATAGTATTGTTTACCATGTCCTCCACATTTTTTTCAAGTGCATCTGAACTGTTATCATTGCAAAACTTTCTGACTATGTACTCGTCCATTTCTGATTTTAACTGCTTTGCTTGCACACAGGCAACTGAACTACAACTTTGCTAGGTCTGACATAGTGTAGCACTTAAAATGGAACCAAAACATTTTCATCAGATCCAAATATTTGTAATATGCTTTTTCCAATACATTTTCTAGCTGGTTGCCATACATTTTTTTTCAAAGAGCTTGAAACATTCTTTAGCTATTCTGACTTAGCAGACAATGTCCCTCTCGCTGTCTGTCAACATGGGGATGGATAAGAACACGCCCCGTTCAATCCATTGAGTTTCCTTTTGATCCTTGAACTAAACTTTAATATATAGGTGTGATAACGGCAAGCCTTTGTTAAGTGAGGTGATCATTCTCCTTTGCTGACTCAATTTCCTGTCTCTGGCTGGTCATGGTAACCTTGTGTAAGAGTTCAACACTAATCCTGTGGCAATCTTTACAGATCAAACACAAAGCCATGGTAATATTCCCAAGACAGGTAGATTATAGCTTATACATGACTTTATAGCTTGGGCTTAGCAAACGTGACACCCCCACGCTTGAGAATAAAATCGGGATTTTATTCCCCCAAAATTGTTCCAAATGCAAATGTGCGTTACTACACGTAGTAAAAGAAACAAAAACATAACGACACTACACGCTGACTATGGACACTAATATACACATGACATATGGTTATCTACTGAGCAATGCTGCTCCTGGTCATGAAATCGGCATCTACATTCTCGGTTCCTTTCACGTATCTGATCTGCATCTGGTACTGCTGTAAGAACAGGTGACCATTGCATCAAGCATCCATTTGACAATTTCGCCTGCTCGAGATATGCGAGGGGTTGGTGGTGGGTCTCCAATATGAACTTCCACCCGTATAAGTACTGCTGGAACCGTGATATCCTGAACACGATTCCGAGGCATTCTGTCTCATATACGGAGTAGTCCTTCATGGCAGCAAACAGTTTCCGACTGCCGTATGTGATGCGACAGCCTTCAGATAGCGTGTAATGTAATCTACGACCATGAAAATATACCGAATTCTTTGTGTCGACGTGAGTTTCATCGATCCGATCAAATCCATCGCAATGTGTCAAAATTTGTTCATTGATATGGGTTGTACTCCCCAAGTGGACAGGTTGATGGACTGTTTTCAGTGCCATTCTCTGACACTTGTCACAGGAAAGACAGAACCGCTTAACATCTCCTTGGACCCCTGGCCAGTAGAATCCCTTGACAATTCCCATGTGTCTCCCATGCTCAGGTTTCAACACTTCACCTTGCTTTTCCTTTGGCATGACGACTTGCTTGAAGTGCTCGTGTCGTTTCCTGGCATGGCGATACAAGATCCCCTTTTTGTATACGAACTTCAGCATGCCACTCAGAGTTTCTTTCTCTGTTCCTCCTGCAGCATATTTATGCAGCTGTGTCAGAGTTGCAGCTTCCTGTTGCAGCTTCCTCAACTCGGCCAGAAGTACATTACTGACCGGTATTGATGTAACTTTCATCGCCGTCAGTTTTGTCTAACGACTCTTGGACTTGGTTTCCACAGCACTCACCGGTGTTGGTGTGCAGGTTTCGGGGTTCGGTTAGGGCAACACATAAAGTCATCCCAGTATGATGTTATGTGATAGCCCATCCAAGCATGCAGCTTCAGCTGACCCCTTCACATACGGTGAATCAAGGTCAATGAGAGCCACTGGCAACGAGTCACATGCGCTGTTTGTGTACTGAACCTCAGTTACCTCCCCTGTGTAGTCCTCAGGCTTCAAGTATTTCTTGTCAACAAGGGCGGGAACGCTACACCCAGTCTAGCACAAGAGGGTGGCACCTTCTCCGTTGACAGTTGTGGACATGAAGTTTGCTGGTTTACAGCTTGCCTCTGTCTTGCACTTCTTCCTAGTGACGTCATTTAACTGGATCTGCCTGCTTTTGGGACAGTCCCCTGCAAAATGCCCTGGGCACTTGCAGTTGTAGCATGACAGTGGCCCTCGCCATCCTGTAAGGCCCATTTTTGTTGGTCTATGGGTGGCATCCTTACCTCTAGAACCCCCTCTGACCTTCCCGTTGCCCTGATGGTTACAAACAGCCAACTCTCCCTCAACCACACGGCACAACTGAGTGGGTTGGGGTCGGTCTGTATCCCTGGAAACTCCACTTTTCGAGTGCGCCTGCTCATATCACTCAGCCATGCTGGCGATGTCTTCGAGAGTCCTGTGCTCTCTTTCCGCATGGAATACTGTCAACTTGCAATGGTAGGTACTCAAGACATGCTCCTTGAGTCTAACCTCACATAACCCGTCATATGATTGTTCGACTTCCGCCACTTTTATTCACTTCTCAAATAACCATCGAACATGGGTGTGGAATTGAGAGTGAGTTTCTGTTGCCTTTTTCGTCGAATCCTGAAAAAGTTTATGGTACATTTTGGCAGTCAGCCGATAATGGCAAGGAAGGGCCTTCTTGGGCACATCGTAGTTGTCAGCTTCTTCTGCAGCTAAGTTATGGCAGACTTTGCAAGCTACACCTTGCAAAAAGGCCAACCAATGTTGCTTCGGAATTTTATGAATGCACGCGAATTTCTCAAATTGCACGAGGAAATCGTCAGTGGACTTTTCTTTGTCGTTGAATTGCAGCATACATATCTCTACCATTTGGTGGTCGATAATTGGTCATATGATCCCTCCAGAACTCATACTGGAGTCATCCCTATCAGTGGTCCTAGTTTCTACCTTTAATTTGTCGATTTCGAGAGCATGAGCGAGCTCTCTTTCTTTCATTGCCGCTGCTATCCTGACCAGCTACAGCTCTTTCTGTATCTCTTTTCCGCTGCTATCCTGGCCAGCTCCAACTCTTTGTGTCTCTCTGTCCGCTGCTATCCTGGCCAGCTCCTTCTGTGTTCTCTTTCAGCTGCTTTTTTTACATCCTGGCCAGCTCCTTCTGTGTCTCTCTTTTGGCTGCTTTTTCGGCCCTCTATTCTCTGATTCTCTCCTCTATGAACTCTGCTAGGCGATCTCCCTTGTGCCCACGATCTTCTGTGCCGATGGTGCGATGCTCTTTAATTACCTTTCTTTCTGTAGCCATTTTATGATGATACCAACAGTATGTGATACCTTGTCTCAACTTACTAAACAATTGATAGATGCTATAATTTCTTAGCTCAATACTTACCTGTTGATAATAACTAATTTCGCTCAGGTAAGATATTTTCCCCGATATTTACTTCACGATTACTGCATGTAACTGACATCTACTAAGCATGCAAGTATCAAAGTATAACATACAGAAGTTGTAAATCGTAAAAATTCAAAATACACAGAATGGAAAATATCTCACAACTGTTCACTTATACTTCCTGATAACTAATACTTTAGGTCGTAAAGATAATATTTATGTCTAATTCAGATCCAAGACGATGTGGCCACTGTGACGAACTATATGGATGGGGTGGGGTGCTCCCAGTATTTTATTTAAACTATTATAGAAGTCCCACCTGGGCTCTATTTTGTTGGAATTTAAATTTAGTGAAAGATAGATGTAAAGCTCTGACCCCCTAGTCAGCAATGCCGATGGTTTGATGGTTAAATATACTAAAAAAGGTTGAAATTCAATGAATAACAATTTAATAACAATTCAATAGTCAAATGACTCAAATTTCCAATTACACTCCTTCCACGCGACCCTTTAATAAGCCTATTGCATCACTTGATCATTAATGTGAGATTGATTTCCACCTGTCCTTGTATTTCTACTCATCTGTTGTATCCTTTCTCTCTCTTGTTTCTCCCAATTCCTTCTTCTCTTTGTCTCCGACCTTTCTCCAAGTTCAATCTTCTCCTCCTCCTCAACATTCTCTAGACTCCTTCACCTCCTCCTCCTCCACTTTCTTTCCCAGGACTACACATCTGTTAACTTTGACTGTCTCGGATACAGTCTCAATTCCATCTCCAACTCTTGAAGACTTGGGACCCAATGGAACTGGAAGCTCTCTGTCCCCTAAAAAGCTTCCTGTGAAAACACAAGGACGGTGCAGTCTTTTTCCTTAGCCCCCTCATCTCACACTACACACAGCCTATCATCAGATACCGCAGGGGTCACGCTACCAGGCGAAGTGGGCGAAAAAGTCGCCTGAGAAACGTAAACTTCGCCTTCTTCTGTTAGGAAAGCAAAAACGACTTCGCCCTCAGATTTTTCGGATGTAAAATGACTGTAGATTACAACTTTGAGATGCCCCCTCGCTGTAGCCAGTAAGATCTGGCACTGTTGTAACCCAAGGCCAAATGTATTTATGTGTTGTTGATACCAATCAGCTTACGGTGACAAAGAAATTCTTGCACATTCACGTGCAAGTTTTAATAGCTAACTGACCATTAACCCTTTCCGGAGCAAGATATCACTGCTTGATTTCATGAAGTTGGGCACACTGTGCTATGATGAAAATATACCAAATTCTGTTTCGAAATTTAAACATCAATATGCAAATAGTAATTTGCTTTTAAAAAATATGATCGGTGAAGAGCGTTTTCTACTTAATTTCTTTTTTTTTTTATGGAGATTTTAACAGCCATATTTGCATATTTTCTTTATAAAATCAGTTTGAAACCATAAATGAACTTGTAATGGCGGACATCGCTGCGTATATGATATACCACTTCATTAAACTGTCTGTATTCGTAAATAATTGGGCAAGTAGGTTCAGGAAAATATATATAATATAATGAAAACAATGTTTAAATATTATGTGATAGGAAATTGAGCCTAAATATTTAATAATGTAGGTCAGAAACGTGACAATCTCTGTTGTGGAATTCGAAACAGTGCTGCAAGATCAAGGTTGTTTTCTGACTTACCGTAATTAATTTTCGTGAAAATATGAAAAATATATATAGTAATGAAGCAAATACTATTTAACCAATGCATATCGTTATTACCAGTAGGTAGACAAATAATACAACCATAAAGATGCAGTCCTATTAATGAATTTTTGTAACGAAGCAAGAAAGTGAGTAGTTATGTTAAGAAAAGCCCTCTTTCTAAAAATAGATGCACTCGCACTGTGCAATACGAATTCTTGGATTTTCGGTTGGGGGGAAAAAAAGGGTCCAGCTTAGTTATATATCGACTTTAGTGCTTCACTGTGTTGTCTATGAATAGTTATAGCAATGTTTTATCTGGAACAATGAAATCAGGACGGAGAGTATGGTTTGAAGTCGCTTGTGCATTTATTCTTGTGTACATGTATTAGGGGTTGTTTCAAAGAATGCTAGAAATCTTTTTGACTGCAATTTTACACAAAACTTGTAGAAAATAAAATAATCAAGTGGTAGTTTATTAAGCATTTTTACCAACTTGCAGTTACAAGACTCTAATCTTGTTACTACTATCAGTTAAAATTAATTACAATGTGTAGCTTCTGATGTGCTTTTTAAGTCATATGGCCAAAACACACTGCATTTACTTCAGTTCAAACACACATACACTACAAGTATGAATAGAATGGGTATGAATATAAAAGTTTTTATACGCATACAAAATATGTTGATACTAAAATATAATACATATTTTTCAGCTTGAAAATAAGGTATTGCTTAAAACTGTTAAAAGCATACTGAGAAATAGAGCACATCATTAAAATAAGATAATGCAGCTCTCTCTCTCTCTCTCTCTCTCTCTCTCTCTCTCTCTCTCTCTATATATATATATATATATATATATATATATATATATATATATTGTGTTTCTTGCTTTGGTCTCACTTTCTCCCTGTTTAGCTTCCACTTCTCCTTGTTTAGCTCCCACTTCTCCCTGTTCTGACCAAAAGGAGAGGTCACTTCTCCCTGAAATTTAAGTCTAGCTTGACCCCTGGATACCTGCTATTAAATTTCTTTGGTCACACATTCGTTCACATTGAGATACCCAACGTTCTTGTATTGTACAACAAACGTCATAATACAGAACTTATACATACGTTAATAAATTCCGTCACATCAGTACATATTCCTAATCCCGTTATACTAAACAATATCTCAATAATCAGATGCATTTCTTTACCTTACAACTCTTACAAAGTATGCAGATATCCATCCTCTGATATATGCATATGTCCATTGTAACTAATCTTACATATTTCAACCATGTTTCCAAATTCACAATTCAAGCATGTGTAAATTCTAACATAACGTATTAATAAATGCACTGGTTTACTACGAAGTAACCTAATAGTAAATTGAAGAATTAATTCTGACCACAAGCTAACAATCTACCTAATTCCGCCTGGTATATAATAATTCTCCATGTAAGGCTCAAGCCCATTTCTCAAATACGCATGTAGATGAAACACTACAAAGGTAATTCAACATACGAAACAATCATAGTAATTAAGTGTACATACTACAAATAATTACAATTATGATTCCGTAATATTCTGCAAAATCGAGCAAATAACTTTCTGACCTTTTTGAAACTTTTTCTTTCCTTAGAATCTACTTCTAAGTTCAGTCGCCAGATTATGAGTGGCTTCTTTCTTGGAGTAAACCCTATTGATCTGCAATCCTTCAGGCAAATACTAAGTTATTCTTTATGATTTCGGAAGGTATTATTTGGGTCTGAATTGTAATCGCATCTTCTATCTCAATTGTTATTGGATATCGCTGTGGACCGATCCAATCAAACTTAGAGGACAATGTCCCTCTCACTGACTGTCAACGTGGGGACGGATAAGACCACATCCCATTCACCTCGTGGACTTTCCTTTTGATCCTTGAACTAACCTTTAACATATAGATATGATAACGGCAAGCCTTTGTTAAGTGAGGTGATCATTCACCTTTGCCGACTCAAGTTTCTGGTCTCTGGCTGGTCATGGTAACCTTGCATAAGAGTTCAACACTAACCCCACTGCAATCTTTGGAGATCAAACACAAGGCTGCGTTAATATTCCCAAGACATTAAGATTATATCTTATGCATGACTTTATAGCTGGAGCTTACCAAACATGACACTGACAAAGCCCCAAACATTGTGTTTCATATGTTTTTGAAATCAGGGTGAGTAGGTATTTTTTTTAATAGTATATATATATTATAACAATTAGTATATATAATGTATTAAGCTCTTCAAGTACTGGGCAAAACTGGTTCATTTAGATGTGCAAAGTAATTTCAGTAAAAAAAAAAAAAAAATCTTACCCTGGGGGAAAAAAGTCAGAAAGCCGGTTGATCAGAAACAACTATATTGTTATGTTGTTTTTGCCCAACCTCAGATATATTTAAATATTTTAAACAAGACCATAATGCATGAAAATCTGAAAAAGCAATAAACCTGGACTGGTTGGATTTGTCTCTGCGAAACAAATTCAGCTCATTCCATCATTTGATAAATATAATCTTATTACCATGCTCATTTCATGTTAAATTTTTCAAACTTCTCAAATACTGGCATTTCTTATTTCAGTGAAATGCCCAATGACGCAAGGATTGGCACATCCTCTGATTGATCTTTTGAAGTCCCGTGATACCCAGGTACTAAAAGCTGCAACTCTAGCTGTCAGCAGCTTTGCCCTTAGTCGTCCAGGTGAGTTTTCTTATGTAATAAGCCTATATATGTGTACATGGCAGTGTGCAGTGTTTTGCTACAGGTGTGTACAGGAGTTGCCTCTAAAATGACACATGCAGGTCATCATTATTTCTCACCCATGCGACAGAGGAATCTAGCTGTTTTGCTAACCTTACTTTTCTTGTCTCAGTTCAGTCATCTCATACCAGTTGTCTCAGTCAAGGTGTCCACGCACTAGGGACTACTTTTAAAAAATAAACCTTTGTTGTCTTCTGCTATGCCTGATGTAGTTGTTCTACAATCAAACAACAACAACAACAACAAGAAACAAATATATAACAACACAACATGGTAACTTAAGGACTCTCCCTTTTTGAGAAAACACCATACAAAACATTTCGAGAGAGACAGACACATATACGCACATGATGTTGAGCTTTTTGATATTACGATAGTTCGTTCCACACAGCATAGTTAGTTTTATCCTATCTGCAAGCCTGACCCAGTACATTTTCAGGTCAGTGTCATTAAATGTAGCTAAAGCTACCTAATTAGTTTTAAATACTTCGTGTGAAACAAATTATATACTGTTAGCTACATTTAATGATGCTGACCTGAAAGTTGACTGTGCTACAGATATGATAAAATTCTCAATGCTGTGTGAAATGAACTATGACAGAAAACACTGATCTATGCACATAGCCTATAGACCTATACACCTGATAGTCTTCCAACGCTCTTAACAACTACAGAAAACTTAGTAACAGCCAGAAATGTGTTATGTCAAACATGCTTTATTCTATTTTTGTTATGCATCTCCATTGTGCCCCAGTTGAATCAAAAATATACCTAAAATATTTAATGACAAATAATGCACTTACCAGCTAGAAGGAATCATTTATCCATCAACACATTAATCCATAAGCAAATTTCACTGTAAAACTTGCCATATTTCCAAGACAGAAAAATAAATTTTCAAAGAATCAGTGAACTTGAAAGTTTAGCACATGGTTATCTGCTGGGGTCCGTATTTGGAGGGTCTTTTATACACGGAGGTACTTTTACAATCAGTATTAATTACAACAGAAGTATGTCACAAACAGTTTCACCTCCTCTAAAGAAAAGGAGAGTTATATATGATAGTGACACGGATCTCTAATTACCCGTGAATAACCCAAGCACGAACACTCATGCTACATGTATTTAAACTACAACAGAGCTGTGGGCTGAGTACAGTTTGATTATGTACAATATAATTTTCTAAATTGGAACTAGTGAAAATGAAACATTTTCTTGTAATAAATATTAACTATTTATTGTTAATTTCATATAACATCCATATATTAAATGTGATAATACCTAAAAACTATGCAACGTTTAATGTTTTTGTTTTGACTCACGCATAAAACTGTGTACTTCGGATGACACGTCACGCCACAGTCCTCATTAACATATTTGTATTAATGCACCGCATGTAAACATTGGCGCGTGAACTATATTGCACAAGAGAGTTCTTTCTTACTTTAAAGGATAATATTGGGTGAGAAAAATAATCTATGTTGTTGTTTGGACCAAAACAAGGAAATCCCAGTCACGGGGTTACATTATATGTCTCCCCGCGAGGCTTGTGTTGTGCTGTGGGCATTGTTTGTACCACATTAAAGTGATTGCACTGTGCATATTAGTTCAGTGGGCATTGATTGAACCAAATTAAAGTGACTGGACTGTATGTGTTATTGCTATATGTTTTGCGCTGTTGGCATGTTTTTGTACCAAATTAATGTGATGAGACCATACATGTTAGTGCTGGATGGCATGTTTTGTACCAAATTAATGTGATGAGACCATACATGTTAGTGCTGGATGGCATGTTTTGTACCAAATTAATGTGATGAGACCATACATGTTAGTGCTGGATGGCATGTTTTTGTACCAAATTAATGTGACTATATTGTAAATGTTAGTGCTGGATGTCAGTGACAATAAAATATTACTGATACCATTATTATTATTGGAGATGCTCAGCAAAATGTATTGCTTATTGTGAAGCCCATCTGGCCGTAAGGCAGAGTGAGTTTATGGTTTTGTCCTACATTTGGGGTGCATTTTCTGTTAACCATCATCCATCAACAATTGCTTTATTAAAATTCTAAAAGCTGCTTGACCAATTCAGTCTACTAAGCCAGGGTCATCCTAGTATGCAAGCCTTTCCATTTTTTTTATTGAGGAAGGTATGGCCACCATTACTAAAACTAGAAAACCTTTAAATGACTTTTAAAAAAACACTTTACAGAATTTGACTAAATTTGATAGAAAGCATCATACCATAGAAGTCTTTCAGATTTGTACAAAAGGTGTCAGTCTGCCACATGGTCTAATGTGATCACATATACTAAATTGAAATAAAAATTAAAATGAATTTTTGTGTTTAAAAAAACCAAAACAAAACAGAATTTAGCAAAGACCTTTAAACCTTTGGAGAAAAAAATTAATCGTCAGATGAAGAATTTCCTTCCATTGCTAAAAATAGAAAAAGAAACCTTCAAAACTAATGTTTTTTCAAAAATGTGTTCTACAGAATTTGACCCAATTCAGTAAGAAACATTGTGTCATGAACACTTTTCAGATTTTATACAAAAGATGCCAGTCTACCATAAAATTAGCCACCATTACTAAAATAAAAAGTAAACATACTTTAAATTGCTTCTCAAAATCTGTCGAACAGTATTTGGCCAAATTTAGAAGAAATAATTCTAAAATTTCATTTTGGTGCAAGTTATGCCAATGCATCAGCAAATATGGCTAGCATTACTATAAATAAAAACATTTCCAAATAATTTTGTTTCTCAGAGTTTGACCAGATTGAATAGAAAGCATCATAACATGATGGTTATTGAGTTGCTACAAATGGTGTTCAAATGCCATCAAATATAGCCACTGTTACTACACATAGCAAAGAACTTTAAACTACTCATCAAAAATGATGGAACAAAGTTGGATTGAATTTTCTCAACATTGCAACCAATGTTATGCTAAAAGACAGGAAGATGGAATTTTGTCACAAAATATTCCAGAGATGTCACTAGACCGCTCTGGGGGCCTAGTGGTTAGAGCATCTGCCTCAGATGCAGGAGGTCGTGGGTTGGAACCCCGGCCAAGTCATACCAAAAACATATAAGAATAGTACTTACAGCTGCTTCACTAGGTGCTCAGCATTAAGAGGTTAGTATTAGGACTGGTCAGCCTGGTGTGAGGATAATGTGACTGGGTGGGACATGATGCTACATGTCTGCGGCATGATGCCCCAGTGCTAGACATCATTGTAAACTGCCACACCGCAGACATTGTAGCAATATGACTGCAAATTTGTTAAAGCTATGTTAAAATTCCAAGTCACAAACATGCACACATACATGTCACTAAGACAATTATCATTTTGAACTGGGATGGAACAGATGTGGTTGACAGAGGAAACTGCTTCCTCGTGATTTTTTACATAATTTTCTTGCAAGTGATCACAACAAACAGTTTTACTATGTTGTTCTTTCACTTAATGCAACAATTTTAAATTTAAGTGGGTTTTCCTTTGTTCTAAGACTTCCCATTATTTATGTCATGGCTTACACAATACAAAACAAGGAATATAGTATGTAAGCATTAGCAAAGTAGGCATGATCTTATTTTCATGCATGAGATCAATGTACCATTTTTTGGGAGAAAATCATATATGATGATGTGAAAAAGAGAGAGCAATTTCACAATTTTTCATATTTTAAACACGTGTAGGTATAATTATTGTTATCTAATTTTGGTTGTATAGCTGAAACATTTGCCACAAGCATCTAAACAGTTCTGAATCATATTTTATTCCACACAGCAGTATTCATTAGTATAAATGAACTACACAAGCACCCACTCCCACCCCCAAATGAAACATGAGCTATTTTAAAATTGCACATTGCATTTTTTTGACATTTCTTAACATTGTATCCATCATTAATGCTAAAAGACCAGTGGATGATATTCGCAACAATTATTCCAGAGATTTCACTAAGACATTTTACAGTTTGGAAAGGGATGGAATAGATGAACTTAACAGAGGCTAAAGGGTATATACTTTGTTGCCATGATATACTCCAGATACGAACATTCAGTGAAAGTTGCACATATAGACTAATTAAAGTGAGTGCGGATTATAAATAATTTTTCAGTATATTTTTGTGTTTGTATTCTTGTTCTAATCCATACGGATTTTCCTCTTTGTGACAAGAATTTTGACCAGGTTAGTAGCAAAATTAAATGAATCTCTTTCATGAGGCTGTAATTCTGGCTTGTAATTTATAGATTACACTTTTTATGCTCAAATTACACTTATACCTCACGGGAGTTGGCAAGGATGTTGTCATAAAAAAGAGTATGAGTTCAGATCCATACCTGGCCAAATTTCACCAATAGAACTCAAGTCTAGAATCCAGTAGTATGACTGGCTGAAGTAGAAGTCTGATTTAATATTGACCAATCAAGATAAATGATGCTGAAATTGAGTCAAGGTCAGTTGTTGACCAAGGTGTGCTCCAGGGCAAGATACTTTTTACTTCAGTTAACCTAGCATGATATAACCCTTAATGTGTTGATGTGCTACTTTACAGGTTTGGTGTTAGTTTAAAATGTAACTAATTCAATTACAATTATGTATGAAAATTTGCATTACAATTACTACATTTTATTAAATAATTAATTATACTACATTGCTTTGCAAAGTGTGATCACTGTTTTTGATCACTTTTGATGAATTTTCTGGAGAAACAGTGATATATATTTCAATAAATTTATGCATATTGCACAATTCAAATGTAATACTAACATTAAATGTGATCAGAAGTTTTTTATATTTATAGCTTAAATATGTACAAACAAATTACATTTAATGTTTGTTTTCTACAGTAATTAGAAGTGTTTTTGATGATAGTATCCTGTGTTTAATGGCTGTCAGAATAATAAAGGAATTGCTTGCTTGTCCTTTTTAAAGGAATTTTACCATAGTAACAATACTACATGGTTAATTCCCAAACCTTAGTATTAACATTAGTCTATATCCAGGAACTGATTTTGTTATCTCCAAGGCCTGATGTAGTAACAGTACTACAACTGATGTAGTAACAACACTACAACTGATGTAGTAACAATACTACATAGCTCTAATGCTATCCCCCAAACCCATGTAGTAACATTACCCTGTTTCCCAAGCAGTGATTTTGTGATCTCCAAAATTTGATTTAGTAACAGCACTACAAACATTGCTATTTTCCCAAACCCATATAGTAACATTACCCTATGCCCAGGCATTGATTTGTGACCTCCAAAACTTAATGTAGTAACAATACTGTAAGAGATTTGTGGTGGTGCTGGAGGTATGGGCTAACTTGTGCAAATGTAATAATAAAGTTAAAGAAATGCTGGAAGTCAAGACCTTTTTATTTTTGACTATGAAATTGTGATAAGATGTTTAATAAAAGAAGTATGACTTAACATGAATGTACGTGTATGATTACATGCTTAATAAAAGAAGTATGACTTAACATGAATGTACGTGTATGATTACATGCTTAATAAAAGAAGTATGACTTAACATGAATGTATGTGTATGATTACATGCTTAATAAAAGAAGTATGACTTAACATGAATGTACATGTATGATTACATGCTTAATAAAAGAAGTATGACTTAACATGAATGTACATGTATGATTACATGCTTAACAAAAGAAGTATGACTTAACATGAATGTACGTGTATGATTACATGTAACACATGCAATACACAAATGCTATAATATGCTGACCTTCATAACCTTAACGTAATTATTCAGCAAGAAATGGATGACCCACAGAGTAAGTATTTTGAAAGTTAGCCCTAATTTCTTAGTGTGGTGGGAGATAGCTGCTTATTTATGTGGCACAATATTACTTTTATATTAAGCTTGAATGAATAGCAGTGAATAGAATTGATTCCTATTGTTGTACTATATATATGTAATTCCAGTCTATTTTTGAGAATAAAGAAATTAAAATTTGTGGACTTGTCTTATTCTTATAAATATCTGTGTGCATCTTAATGTCATTCAATAAAGTTGTAATTATAACTACCTTAATACAGTGTTCTTTTTATTTGGTTGAGAGATGTTGATAAAGGCACTAATGTTGACAGCTGTCTACCGAATTTTGAATTTCACTCCTATTTATACTCTTCGGAAAATGGTCATGTGACATACTTTTAACCAATGATTGTTTGTCTGGGAGTGGGACGCCAAACAGGTCTGATGGTGCCAAACAGATACTCTACAACCAGCGACACAAACTGAGGGTTAATATACAATTTAACTATCATCACTTGTCCGTTTACACTCTGTCACTAGCAAATATATAAACATTATGTATTATGTCATGTCTATCAAACGTCAACATACTTTAAGTCATAACCAAGACTGTTAAGCTTGAGTGAATGGTACATAACTACCTGTGAATGCTGATAACATTGAAAATATACTGACCAGCATAAAACTGAAGAATACATTATTAAATATTCAAAACATACTTATACTTGTAAAAAAAAGGCCAGCATTTTACAATCAACAAGTGAAATCAATCGAAAATGTGAACTTGACAAATTTACTGTGTGGAACCGGTCATGTGATATAGTGTCGGCCATCTTGCTTGCAGACGTATTTTTGTGATGTCAGCAGTTGGATTCCTTGAGCTTAATGCTATTCAAATGATGATTTGGAATTTAAGTGTGATAAACATATTTCTGGGTGAGACAAATTCAAGTAAAATAAGATTCCAGAAGATTTTTGTGAGTATTTAACGATGTGTGAGGTGGAACTCGATGACATTTGTTACTACATGACTGGCGATCACACATGACATACAGCTTGAACAATTTAATACAGATATCAGGGTAAGTCGCGATCTATACATTTAGAATGCATACATTGTTCAAATTCATTCTTTCAGCCGTTTATATATATTAATTGACATGAACAACATGTTTAAATTATGATATAAAAACTTCCTCCCCATCCATCATATTAAAATTTTAGAGCCCACAGGTCTATCACACCCCCCCCACTTAAATAAAATTGATTCTCCTGAATCGAAAAGGAAACCCACAAATTCAGTTAGACTAGCAGTTTTAAAAGATAATACATTTTAATTAATATGCGGTAAAACTGTTGTTATCCTCCTCAAGACATCATCAGTGGATTTATCTCTTCTGGACATTGACCCTTCAACCATCGCTGCGATTTCTTCATCTGCTGTTGATTTGCAACCATGTATGGCCAGTTGTAACAGCCATTCATAGTTATAATATCAGGCTTTTTTTGGGATCATCTCATCCCCCATATGCCGGTTCAGCTGTCCTGGAAGAGCTAACATCTATTTGTCTAGGAGGTAATGCCTCTTCAAGGCTGTATTCATTCTTGATCCTGCCTCATCTCTAACATCATGGCTGCATATTCCCATGGCAACAGCTTCTGGTCATGCATCATTTTGGTCCATCCCTCTAGTGGCCAGTGGATCACAATAGACCGTTCCATAAATGTGAACTGCATCTCTTTCTTCCAGTCCCCGCAAGCAGGGGCCAACAGAGGCTTGCATCCCATTTTCAGGAACATCAGAATTCTTTCCCTGATGGTCAAACATTTTTTTGTGTATTACTGGCTGTGCCCTGAATCGAGGGTGGAGAAGAATTCTTCATAGACAAGTCTTGGGCTTCAGGAGCTTCCTCTGCTATACTGAGCATTTCCGTCATTGTACAGCTTGTCATTGGCGGATTTAGATTCACTTCTTTTGGTGT
Source organism: Megalonaias nervosa (assembly GCA_016617855.1). NCBI lineage: Eukaryota > Metazoa > Mollusca > Bivalvia > Unionida > Unionidae > Megalonaias > Megalonaias nervosa. Next base: position 93,925 of record JAECUM010002813.1, read on the forward strand.
GGTTGGTAAATTGACAGAAGGTTCTTCAACTGCATGAGGTGGGGTAAATGGGGCTGAAGCTTGGCTGATATGTATGATGGCATCTTTATTAATTCCTATTATTTGGGCCAACTTGAGTTTTAATTCTCTTTCAGGGTTTGCTACATTTGTCATCACGGGAGGAGGGATCATTAAAGAGGTGTGCGTTCTAGCATTCACTCTCTGGAGGAGAGTATCCAACAACCTTGCACTGGTTTCCTCTCGTTATACGTCAGACCTGTACCACAAGGTACCATTCATGGATACAACATGTATCATAACTCTATCTCCCGTCATGTGAAAGGACTGCACTTCCAGTTCTGCCTGGATTTCCAGTCAGGTGGGCAAGTATGACTCACATTGGGATCTCTTCAACTGCGGCTCCTCAATCTCTTTATCATTGTCAGGAACAAACCTGGTTTCTGACATTGGCTTATCGGGTCTTTTGGTTTTACTTGAGTGCTGGCTTGATTTTTATGTTTGCCCTATCGTGGCGTCCCAACCAGACTCCCACTCCTGTCCCTTTGTTGGCTTCTTAATACTTTCCAGCCAGCCCAACACTGCTGCTCTTGTACGAATTGCCCTAGTTGACTCCCATGCATTGGGGCTAACAATTCTTTTATAATTTTCTGGCTGTAAGGACAGCCAGAACCCATTGCTCTCGCTAAAAAATTCAGGCTGTAGTGTCTTCGGAATGGAAGCATGTCATCTTTCAACATGGTTCTTCAGTTTTGTCGTTCTCATATATGTTGACTCTTCACGGGTATGCCAAGGGCAAATGACTCTCATGCAGCCATGTGGACTTGCCATTTGATGGTTCTTCAAGTCCCGGTTGTTACTAAATGTTTCTGGACACATCCAGCACATTAGTCTTGATGTGGAAGCAGCCATTCTGTAACCAAAGGATGAATGTTTAATTGAAAAGGAAAAAAGGTTTCTTTAACATCAGGCATTTATATCATCACCTGTGCCATATCAGTAAGTTAAGAAATTAACAGTTATCTCCCGTGCAAGTTGGTGTAGTCATTCTTTATCCTTTACTAATTTGTGGTTTGAAGGCTTTGGATAATTGTAAGCTCGAAAAGTATTCCAGTCTTTGGATCCTACTCTATTACCTTGAGCACTCTTCACAACACTTCACCCAACAAAAAATGAAAAAAAAACAACTTCAAATCCGTAAAGTTGTTTCATCGCAAATGGGAAACATCATGTTTATCATGGACACACCGCGTCCATCATCATGTCTGATAATGGAACCATCTTACTTACTCTGTCCGTCTGACAAGAATAAGTATACCATCATTGGAGAGGCATCTGGGTGATCAGTCCAGTCCCAAACCATACATAAACCTCACAGTAGAGCGCTCCACCTTCCAGCTGAAATGGTGTGCTAGCAAACACCACTTTAAATAACATCGGTGCCCATCCTGAACAGATTTTTCCAGACCATTTCTGATGCCTCTGCATCATTGCAACCATCAGAAATAAAACTAACTACATGACATTATGCATATACATCTATAGGTAAATAGAGTGCTGTAAGATCCTCATGGTCAAACAGGTTCCAGCGTTTGGTACTGCCTTGCCCACAATGGGGTGTTCCTTCCATGATAGGGTGCCAAACGATCAATGTGGTTTACCTTCAACGGCTGTTTTATCGACTTCTTCACGTAATAAGTAACATCATCAATTTTCTTCACAACAACAAAGGGGCCCTTCCAGGACAATGTAAGTTTCTTACAAACTTCAACCTTCCTGACTGGCCCACACAGCTTGTACTAATTGTAAAAATCTTTTTCTGGCTAATAGATCATAGTATTTCTTCTGATGTACTGTCCTTTGTTTCAGACATTTATTGGCTATTTCATGAACCCCTTCAAACTTCTTCCCTAGGTTAAACACAAACTCTCCACATTCTATAGGCGTATTGATGCTGTTTGGCTGTGCAATTACTGCTTGTAGTGGTATGACAACTTCTTATCCCAAAGTCATCATATTTGGCATCTGCGATGTGCTTGAGTGCACAGGTGTGCAAGCATAACTTGTGGCAGTATTTCATCCTAACAGTTCTGTTTTGATTCACAGTACATGGTCAACATAACTTCAAGAGTGTGATTGAATCTCTCCACATTTCCATTTGACTTGTGCCTCATGCTTGTTGTTCTCGTTTTGTGAATACGCAGATTTTGGCATGTATCTTGAAAGACTTGAGACTCGAAATTCTTCCCCTGATCTGAGTGTAACTGCAGTAGTGTTCCAAATCTACAGATGAAGTTGTTAACAAATGCTTCTGCAATGGTTACAGCCTCCTGATCTGGTATAGCAATGGCCTCTGTCCATTTAGTAAAAGAATCATGGATGACAAGTATGTAATTGTTTCCAAGTCTTGTCTTTGGGAGTGACCCAAGAATATCAGTTGCTACTCTTTCAAAGGGTACTCCACCAACATTTTGTCCTAACTGGACTCTATTATGGCTTCCTGAAGGTTTACGGGCGGAACATTTGTCACATTTTTGCCAATATTCTTGCACTTATACTTTCATACCTGGCCAGTAGAATCCTGTCTTCAGTCTCTCTAGAGTTTTCTCAGCTCCAAGGTGGGCTGCTGTTGGTATGTCATGAAAATACTTCAAAAGCTTTTGTTTCTAGGTTTCGGGGACGATGAGCTGAAATTTGGTGTCCACGTCATCGCATTCCCATTTGCGATTCAGCATGCCTCCTTGTAAGCATAGATTGTCCCACTCACAGGCTCCAGAATGTTTTTAATGATGCTGCACTGCTGGAGACATCCTCCCATTTCACCCTATCTTTTTCTTCTTCTAGAGCAGTCATTATCAATCTGATACTGGGGTCCTTCAGTTGCAGACTCCTAATTTCATCTGGTTCCCATCCAGCAAGCCACGCGTCATTGTTCTTTAACTGCTCCATTTTATCCTTCTGCTGACTTCTGGTAACAGCTCTGAGGGCTTCAACTCTTTGATTATCTCCGTTGCCAGTAACTAACTTCTGTTCTATTGGACTTGCAGCATTTTGACAAAAAGTCTCATCTTCATACATTTTATTCCCTTCTTGCTGTCTGTTACAGGCCTTACATGGGTTTCTCAATAAAGCATTGGCATTTCTGTGTTTGTGTCCAGCTCTGTGAGTAACCTCCATATCGTATGTATCCAGCTCATGCAGCCATCTTGCAACTTGTCCAGTTGGATTTTTTAAGTTCTGCATCCAGCTCACTGCTGTATAGTTGGTGCGAAGGAGGACCTTTTGACCATACAAGTAGGAGTGGAAACTCCTAGTGGTTAGCACAACTGCTAATAACTCCTTCCGAGTGATACAGTATGAAACTTCGTGCTTGTTGAGGGATTTGTTCATGTAGGTGATAACTCTTTCAACACCATCTTGCTCATGCAACAGAACTGCCCCCACTGACAGGCCACTGGCATCTGTGTCTAGTATAAATTGTAGTCCAGGCTTTGGGTATGCTAAGATTGGAGGCGACATTAAAGCTTGTTTTAATTGGTTGAAGGATTTTTCAGATTCTTCAATCCAATTGAACTTCCTGCCATTTTTGCATGTCTTATGCAACAGTTTTGCAGTTTGGGCAAATCCCATGACAAATCTCCTGTAATAGGAAGCTAGTCCAAGAAAGTGCCTAATTTCCTTGACATTCTGTGGAACTGGCCAATCCTTAATTGCAGTGATCTTGCCTGGGTCTGTGTGAACTCCATTCTCAGAAACATGTCTCAGGAAGTTTAGACTTTTCTGAAAAAAGATGCATTTTGATGGTTTCAGCTTCAGGTTTGCTTCTCGCAGACAGATAAATACATGTTCCAACCTTAGGAGACTTTCTTCAAAAGTCGACCCTGGGACCATAATATCATCCATGTATAGCAAACATTCTTCCCATTGCAAACCTCTCACTATCTTCAGAGGCCATTTCAATTTGCCAAAATCCAGAAATGAGGTCCAAGCAACTGAACCACTTTGAACCTGAAAAAGCATCAGGACACTCATCAACCCTGGGTAAGGGATATGCATCCTTCACTGTTACATCATTGAGTCTCCTGTAGTCGACACAAAATTGGCTGGAATTATCCTTCAAGGTGACCAACACTACATTGGAACTCCATGCACTGTTTGAGAGCTCAATGACTCCTTGATCAAGCATTTTCTTGATTTCTCTCTTCTCTATTTCTCTTTTTCAAATTGGCAATCTGTGTGGAGGCTGCCTTATAGGAGTTGCATTTGCTGTTT